>CAEFZX010009957.1:0-192446 GCA_903066825.1 Alfaro cultratus
CCCAACCTCTTTTTCCAGGAACTTTCAGTCACCAGGAATCTTTCTAGCTGAACCACAACAAGTCAGTTTTTCTGCAGGAAGTCTCCAATATATCTCTTTAACAGCCTGACAGGTGTTAAGGTCTCTGACATTTGCTGACTGTTTCCCTAAATGCTGGTGCTGGACAGGAGAAATGTTGCTAACGTGTGATTTTGTCCCAGTGGCAGGAGTGAGTGAGGCGTACGAAGATGCTGCTAACTGCCTGTGGTTGTTGACCAACTCCAAACCGTGTGCCAACTGCAAGTCGCCCATTCAGAAGAATGAGGGCTGCAACCACATGCAATGTGCCAAAGTAAGCTGCACAATCTCTGATCCGCCTTGTCATTTGTTGACATATTTTGATTAATTGTATGATGTTTATGTGGGTTATTGACAGGATTCAATACAGAGTCTGTGAAAGTCTTTTCCAGGTCACTTTAGAGATATCTGCCATCATGTCATAGCAAACTCTCATTTTTAATTTTCTAAAATGAACCCAGAAGTCTAGAATTTTGTAAATTTTTGTCTGGAGACCCTAACTCTGTATTTCTGTATAAAACAAACGCTGCTGCCTTTCTCTCTCTCCATCCAGTGTAAATATGATTTCTGCTGGATATGCCTGGAGGAGTGGAAGAAGCACAGCTCGTCCACGGGAGGCTACTATCGTTGCACTCGCTATGAGGTCATTCAGCAGCTAGAAGAGCAGTCCAAAGAGATGACTGTGGAGGTAGAAGAAAAAATGCACACTGCAAGAACACAAAATTAGATCAAAGATATTTATTTTTGGTCTAGTTTCTAGTGCAAATATCTTAGTATAGTTGAAATAAGATGAAGCTAACTTACACGTAACCTTTCAGCAAGCTATATGAGCCTGAAAAAGTACTTGTAAGATAGTTTTGTTTATGCCAGCAGAGGTAGCACGGTGCGTAGATAAATCAGGAAAATGGCAAAGAAAACCTAAGTGCCAATTCAAAGTGTGAAGTAATGCCATGATTGCTATTACTCTAATAAGAGTTCTTAAAGTTTCCCACGATCCAGCAACATTTAAACGACCTGAAATCCTGGCTCATATCCAACTTTGATGGGACTTGATGTCCGAATGCCTCACATAATTTAATGTGCTATACACTACCACACATTTTCTAATGAGACTGAGCATTTTTATTTATTTATTTCCATGCTTTTCCAGGCAGAAAAGAAGCACAAAAGTTTCCAGGAGCTGGACCGTTTCATGCACTACTACACTCGCTTCAAGAACCATGAACACAGTTATAAGGTACTAAGCGCATGCTTTAACGATTAGCTTCCTGAGATATGTGCTGTTCTTTTTCTGATTATATGTTCTCTGTGTATTCTTTCCCTTTCTGTGGGTCAGTTGGAGCAGAAGCTGCTGAAAACGGCAAAAGAGAAGATGGAGCAGCTGAGCAGAGCCTTTATTAGCCGTGAGTCTTTGAACATTGCCTGTTTGGATCCTGCCCATGCAGCGGAACCAGCTGGATGAATGTTCTTGTCCGGCTCCAGGTGAGGGCGCTCCTCCAGACACCCGTTTTATTGAGGACGGCGTGACTGAGCTGCTGAAGACGCGCCGCGTGCTGAAGTGCTCTTACCCATACGGCTTCTTTCTGCAGCAGGGCAGCACGCAGAAGGAGATATTTGAACTCATGCAGGTACTCTTGTCTAATTTCCAAAACGGGAAACCTTTCAGAGATTTTTTTTTTTTTTTGGAGCAGGTCGTCCTCATCCTGTCCCCTTGTTTTCACCAGACGGACCTGGAAATGGTAGTGGAGGATCTGGCTCAGAAGGTCAATCGGCCGTACCTCAGGACGCCACGGCACAAAATAATCAGCGCAGCGCGGCTGGTGCAGCAGAAGCGGCAGGAGTTTCTGGCGTCTGTGGCCCGCGGCGTCGCTCCCAACGACTCTCCTGATCCGCCCCGCAGGAAGTAAGCAACAAATCTGCTTATTAACAGTGTCGTTCTTGTTGCTTTAATCTGAAATTCACTGAAAATGGAGCTGTTACACAGGCTTGCATAAATATGGGTAAGGAAATTGGGAGCATGGCAAAATATTTGGATTTCTTTATTCCCTTTCTCTGTGTTTTTCTTCCTGTCCATACATCGTTGTGTCTTTCTGTTCCTTCCTCCTTTGCTTCTTCTATCCTTGCCTTTCATCTATCCTTCTGTCCTTCTCCCTTAGTTTTTGTGTCCTTCCTCCTTGTGTCCTCAATTCCTTCCATTCTTTCATAATTTTTTTTGTTCTCCCTTCCTTTCTTTTCTGGGTTATCCTTTCTTTCTTGTTTTATTCCTCTCTTACTTTCCTAGTGGTCTTCTGTCTTTCTTCTCATTCTTGTGCCCTCTCTGTCTCTGTTCCTTGTTCTGTTACTCCTTTCTTTTCTTCTTTGTCTTTCCCCCCTCTATGTCCCACTTCCCTTATTCTCTTGTCCTTTTTCTTCCTTCTCCCTGTGTGTCCTACATCACATCCTTTTCTGTGTCATTTCTTTCTGTTATTCATCTCTTCCTTCCTTCTTTTCTTTCCTTTCTCCTTCCTCCCAACCTTATGTCTTGCTTTCCTTCCTTTCTTGCCTTTTTTTGTCCTTTCTTAGATATTTTCCTCTGTTGTGCATTCTCTCCCATGTGTCCTATTTCCCTTCCTTTCTTGTCCTTGTTGGTTTTTTTTGAGGGGGGATTGTTTGTGTTTTTTTCTGCATATTTAAGGCTTGTCTCCTAGAAATGTCTGCCACAATTCATATCAACCGTTTCTATTTTGAAATGAGCCATTTAATTCTGAAACTGTGTAAAATATGTGGAAACCTTTTGGATGAATCTGTATTGCAGTTACCCTGGAGGATCATGGGACTGGGAGTACCTTGGTTTTGCATCACCTGAGGTAGTTGCCAAAAAAATAACAGCTTTTATCACATTTTTCATCAGCTAAGCTTCCTAAACCTATCTTTACTGACCTGCCCTTGCATGAAGTCCTGCTACAGCATGACTACAGCTGACATAGTGTGCTTATGTGTGTTAAGATGGGAAGCCGTCACTCTGTACTGGGAGTAGGAGATCACAGAGAGAGACAGTCGCAGGTAACGTACCATAGTTCCCTGGCACAAAGTGCAAATGCATGGCCTATATTTTGTTCCCCTGCGGCTGCACACTTGCTCATTATGAACTACTTCATGAGGCACCTGCTCTGCGTTGGTTTGTAATGGGGTAACGCGACGGCTCTTTGCAGGATTATGCTGACATCCAGTACCGGCGCAGACACAGACCACGACGCAGAGGAGACATGCTGAGTCTGCACAACCTCAGAAGCAGCAGCAACACGCCGGAGGCCAGCAGGAGGAGCGATAACACAGGTCCAGCAGCAGCTTTAACACACTCTGCCATTTTATCCACCTGAATTCTTCACATTTAGTGAGCTTAGAACCACAAGATGTACTTGATGAAAATTTGATGTGAAAGGTCAACACAAAGTAGTGCATAATTGTAAAGCAGAGTGAACACTTGTAATGATCTTTTGGAGCTTTGCTCATAAATATTCTTTGTAAAACCACTCAAGCTCAGTCAGGTTGGATGAAGAACATTTATGAACATTTTCAGGTTTAGCAACAAAATGTTAGTTGGATTTAGCTCTGGTCATATGCTCAGGATCGTGGTATTGCTAAGGTGAACCTTGCCCCAGTCTCAAGTCTTCTGCCGCCTCTAACAGCTTTTCTTCCATGACTGTTATGTATTTATTGCTCTGTTCGTCCTTCAATCAGCTCTACACAGCAGATTGTAGGTTACATCTATGTGTGTTTGCCAAGTCTCCCACAGGTGCATTTTGCAACTTTCTTTCAACAATAGCTTCCATTATCCCCCTCCATAATGGCCTGATTTGCTGTGTTCAAAGTTGCACCCCACCTCCAAATTTGGAGTGCTGTTGGTTATGACATAAAATCTCAATAAAATACTTTATGGTTTTAAAGGGGACCTATTATGCATAACTCACATTTTGTATATTTTAATATTTCTGTTTGTGTCTCAACTATTTCTATAAACAGTCTAAGTGCTTAAAAACAACCCAGACAAGTTTTTGGGGGTCTGGAAAATCAGCCGTTTCAAAAACCTTTAGATTGTTAAATTACAATCAATGGGCACTGTATTGTTACCTAGCAACCTGAGCGGTGCACCAGCACGTTTGGTCAGCTGTGTATCTGTTTGCAGCCATTTTCACATGGTTGTGTACATGTAGAGTTGGGGGCAAGCAGCATATTATTTGGATTTAAAGTGCGAAGAGACCATGAAACAGCTCAAAGGCAGAACTGATCAGACTAAAATCTCATTACCTAACAATGATTTGGTTAAAAAAAAGTCATGAACATATTTTGTTTAGCAATAGACCTACCCTAACCTCTTCAAGGAAGCAGAATCGATCAACTTTAATGTAAAAAGGTAAAAGAGGCATGAATATTGTTGGCCACTGTATATTTTGCCACCAAAAGCTTAAATCTTGTGCAGGTTTCTCTGTTGTTTACTATAAGGGGGCAGTTGTCTGATTTTGACAAATACTCATGCAACTTCTATTCTTGCCTCTATATATAACTGGTTTGTCAGTGCAGCAGACAGCCAGCAAATAGGATTTTACTTTATTGCTCCATCAATCTGGTCCGATCGAAGCACACACATACTGTGATCACTCAGATCGATTTATAATCCAGTGGAGTGCATCAGGCCTTGTTTCACTGAGATATTTTCTTCTTGTTGTTTGTTTCAGATCCAGCAGAGAGGACAGAAGGTCGCCGGAGAGCCCTGGGCTCCCTCGACGAAGACGACCCCAACATCCTCCTCGCCATCCAGCTGTCGCTCCAGGAGTCCCGGCGAGAGCAGGGCCTGGACGGCGGCGCGGAGAGAAGGCCGGGGACGGCGGGCGATCTGGCTGACGTTGCTTTGCACTCCCTCAACATGGAGGATCCTCCAGGAGCCCGAGGCCTCTCCTTCCCCACTTCCCTGCTGGATCCTCCTCGGCCCCCCAACAGGACAGACTCTACCACAATGCAGCCATCCGTGCTCAGCTCCCTCCCCCTGCCGCCCCCTCCTCCCACCCTCAGCGCTGAGCTGCTGGAGCTGGGAGACAGCCTTATGAAGCTGGGGAACATCACCACTCCTTACATGGACCCGGAGCCGGCGTGCAGCCGTGGCGCGCTCGCCGCTCCTTACAGCGACTGCAGCCACAGCCCGGACCAGAACACATCGACTCCACACTCCGTTCTGGATCAGATCGCTGTCACAGACCCCCATCATGACAGCAAAGAGCCGAGCTACTGCGGCTCCTACTCAGCTGAGAGTGAACACACTGCCTCCTATGCGCTGGATTGCACTCATAACCCCCCACATCCTGGCGCTTACAGCGGGGATCTGGACGAAGCAGAGCGTTCCTACCAGCCAGGAAGCTCCTACACCGCCGAACATCCCTCCACCTATGCTCTGGACCCGCCCCAGTCCGAGCCCCTGCCTCCTGTCCAGCTGTGCCTCCCATCGCCGGAGCTGGAGCCGGAGCTGCTGCTTTCACCGGTGATTCCACCAGGGGGCCCTTTCACCCCCAGCGACCCCCAGAGCCTGCAGGCCCTGGATCCCACAGCCAGCGCTCAGCTGCTGGACAACATCATGGCCTGGTTCAACAACAACATCAACCCCCAGAACAACCCCCAGAACCTGGCTCTCATCCCGTCCCCGCCCACCACGGAAACAGACTCCTCCCCCGACATGCACGCCGGCGCCGAGAAGGATGGGACCGCCGCACCGGTCTGGCAGCCCCTGGAGGGCGCGCCCGGAGTAGCAGCCAGCGGTGGCCGCGAGGCCCCGAAGAGGCCCGACTCTCTAGAGCTGGAAAACAGAGACGTCAGAGAGGAGGGTGTGAGAGCGGGGTGTGTGTCGGACCTGTCGCTGGACGAAGAGCACACACACCTGCGGTCACACGGCCAAGCTAACCCGGCGGCAGAGAGTGAAGCGGACACCGTGCTGCAGCTGGAGGGGGGCGGGTCGTCGAAGGAGTGGGAGGAGCAGGAACACTTGGTGTGACGGCGAGCAGAGAGGAAACCGATCAGAGTACTGGATGTACCATACTGTATTTAAAGATGATGTCACACACAGATTGGACAGTTTAAGTGCTTTCTGTCTGTTGCTCCAGAAACAGACGACTAATTATTCATGACAACAAAAAAAAAGTTTCAGATTACGTGAAAGAAAATCTGTTATCAGAACACATGAACCATGGTTTTTATTTTTATTATTACAGTTATTTATCCTCCTGCTTCTCATATTTATTTCCTAAGTGTAAGGATGAAGTGTTGGTGCTGCAATCCAAACTTGCCTCATGTTTTAACACTTGACTGACTGATTGATTATAGATGATTGCTGTAAACCCGGAGCCCGATGGGTGCGCTGTACAATCAGAGGGGCTTACTTCAGATTCCCGTGCCTGTTTTTGGTGCCAACACACTGATCGCTCCTGCATCACTCTTACGTTGTACTGTTGTGTTTCTGCTGCAGGGACGTTTAAAGTCAAATCCCTCCTCACAGTGGACTGATTTGCTCAAAGGCACTTCTTAGATGAAAGGTTATTTCAGCGCATCTTAAGAACAGTGGAGTTTACATTTACTCATCATGGAGGCCTGGTCATATTTATTTGGGGTTTTAATTGATTGATTTATTTAGCTTGTTTCACACTTTGGAATAGTTATGCAAGGGACAATTGTGTGTACTTTCTAGGCACATAATGCCATTTTATAACCCAGTCAAGTAACTATGTTACTTTCAGTTGTTATCAAAATGCTGCATATATCAAACATAAAATTTAACTTGGCAATTTGGCGCCTTGAAATTGGGCCTCTGTCCCTTTAAGAAGCTCCTACACTTTCTGACACTCCGCCTTCAGCACGTCATCACAACAATGCTCCTCTTTATGCCATTTAGGGCCGTTTTTAGGAGTGTTGGCTGAGAAGTAGTTGAATAAGTTAGAGATTTTCTCAACAGCACACATGGTCAGAATTATACATTCCAGGCTCAAATATGTTCACACATCCCCATTATTTAGTTAAGCTCCCCAGGCTAAATGGTTTAGTTAATGGTTTAGCTATCTAAATGATTTAGTCAGCTAAGTGGTTTAGCTAGCTACAGCTGGAATAATAGCAGCTTGTCGATGGCTCAAAAAAGCATACAGATAAAGTACAGCCATCTATTCCAATATGCAGCTAAATATGTGTAAATATGTTCATATTTGAGCCGAAGGAAAGACGTTTCCACCTGAATTTTGTTTTTAAAACTGAATTTGTGTGCTATCTTATGATTTTCAAAAATGGGAAGATTAATTATTGAATCCCCAAATTAATATGACAGTCATAGAGCATCATGGTGTGTCTCTGTAAACCTCTGATCAAAGCTGCATTTAACTCACTTTGGCTCGTAATTTTTGTTTGCAAAACTCTAAAATTTGCATAATTTCAAAGTAAAGTTATTTTGTTATTTTGAAAGGCAAATTTCCAATGAATCAAAATGTAAAACAATATAATGTGAAATGGTTAAAGAAGTTATTTTAGAGGAGCGTTTTTTGCTGTCATGTAATTATGATATGGGAATAACACGCATTGCTTTATTTGTTGATATCCAACTTAATTACGATCATTATTTTAACTTTGATGTTGAGGCTGGTAAAAAAAAAAAAAAAAGAAATTCACACTACAGCAAAAGTCATTAAATGCATTATTTTCTTCTGACATTGAAGAGAAAAAACACCTCAAGCGACTTAATGTATTATGTTCTGCTTGATTTAAGAGTTTTGCACATAATATCTGAGACAAAGTAATAGTTAATGTACTGTAAGTGAAAGCAGATCATATCTACTCCACTGCTGTTGACTGGTACAGTTTGCTGTAATTGATTAGATGTGGGATGGGAATTTACTGTAATTTATCTTTTTATTAATTAAGACAGAGATGATCTTCTTTCAAGTTAAGGCCAGAGTTTTATTGGTCTGTGTGCCTTTTTTCTTGTATTTGTTTATATTTATTATAGTTTTCACTTTTTAAACCTGCAAAGCAAAGATTTTATTTAAAGAAAACGGAGGAAGCGCCGCTTTAAATACTCATTTGTCCTAAATGAGCCCCACAGTGATTTTTAAGTGCATCCGAGGCAGTTTTTAGGAGGTTTTCACACTACAATGAGCAGCAGGTTTATCTGAATGTTCAGTTTGTTTTATTCACTCAGGCTAGAACATTACGTCATTTATTCCCTGCTGTAATGTTTACAGGAGATTCAAACACTGCCTGCTGTGGCGAGAGACGCTTTGGTGCTTTAATCAAACTTTCACGGCTCAAGATCTGATGCAGCTGACATGATAACCCCAAATGAAACGGCTAACATATCGATTATCGCGATGTTAGAGGGACTGGTGCGAGCCGTAACGTTTCTGACTACAGGTCGGTTTTCTCCTAGTAGAAGCACTGAACCTGAAGTCTTCATTTTACACCAGCATAGCTGGCAGGTGGAGTAGAATGATTATTACTTTTGTTTTGTCTTCTTTTTTTTAATTAGAATAGGGTTGTTTGTGTTGAACAATTGTCCAGTGCCATTTGGTGCCCCTCTCACTATATTCTTGATTTATTGCGCTGAACCAACAACTTCATAAATTAAGGGAAAAGGAAGAAAGAAACTGCACTCTTCATTGATTTTACTTGATACATTCCCGCCTGGTCTCAAGAAAGGTTTGATGTGTGGCCAAATCTACAAGTGAAAGTGTCAGTGCAGAGTTTACTCAATAAAAAGAACTGAAAAGGTGTTTTTGTGTTTTTTTGGAGTTCTCCAACTACAAGAATGTAATCAGGTCAAACATGTGATCTTAATTAGAAATGTGTTGCTCATGGCAGCTCTAAAGGGGGGGCGAAAGGAGCCAATGCCTCCGTAGACCTGGTTCTTAGATGATAGTAAATCAATTGTAGTAAATTGATTACAGTCAACTGTAATTAATTGGCCAATTTTACCTCCACAGCTTTATTTGAACAATTACTTAAAAACCAAGGTGTTGCACTTTTAGCTTTAGAAAAGTAAGTTAGTAAAGTGTGGCTGTCATGAAGCCACTTTTTAAAGCGACTACATAGATTTTTCAGTTCTCAGGTTAGCTTTAGTGTTGCCTAGACACATAAATCTTTGTTATTGAAAAGAGTTGTCAAGTTGGAATCTACCAAAACAAGCTTTCAAGTGCACATTTGTCCGACATCAAAAAAGGAAGATGATCAGAGGTATTTTAATCATTTTTATTTGCATATATCTCCACAGTAATGTGTCAAATTTGTGTCATTATATTAAATAAGATCCCAACAAAATATTCTGAACATGGTGGCTGTAATGTAATAAGATGGAAAATATTCATTGGGTATGAATGTAACTGACTTGACAAACGTCCTTAAACAAATACGAAACTGTCAGGTAATAAATTAGTTTTTAATTACCTTTAGTATTTATATGTGCCTGTCAATTCGGGGGGTTAGATGTGAAAGACCTATTCAACAAATTGTAGTAAAAACTTGTGAATTTGAACTTTTTGTGTTCATCCTTCTGCCACTAGGCGGCAGCAGCGCAGGATCTCGTCTCTTCTCGGCCGCTGCTTGATGACGTCACATCCCTGAACGTTTCTCCGACACACAACGGCGGCCTGTGTTTTCACTCGATCGCTGTAATTTTTCTCTTCAGTGGAGGATTTCTCTCTACTGGTTGCCGCCATCATGAAACTAGTCAGGTAAGGGGCGACGGGGGGTTACCGTTTAACGCGTGCGGGGACGTGAGGTGAGAAAGTCGAGCCGATAGAGGCGGATGGGTGAAGATTAGGAGCGAATTGATGGCGAAGAGGCGGGAAGAACTTCCTAATGAATGGAGGCTGAGCGGTGTTACAAATGAAATGCGCCAATGATTATGCAGAGACTTCTAGTTCTGCTGCAGTTATAATACCCGAAAACTGGTTATATGCAGGTTTTAATGCTTTACGCTAGTCTCAGTGTACGTTAGCATTGACCTGCTAAATAAAGTTGTGTCTTTCCATTTCCCGTGATCTATTGCTATTGAAAAAAATACTGTAGTTTACTTTGGGGTTTTTTTTGATTAGCTGTTAAAATAAATAAATTGGTAGTCGGTGTTTATTTTGAGTTTTGCGAGGCTAAAAACTCAACATGCAGAAGCTAATAATACAGGCTAACGAGCTAATGCTAGTCTCAATAACAACAGTCCAAGTAACGCAGGTGCATTAAAAAGTTTTGCCCGGATGTCGTTTTAATCCACCTTCCATGCTGTCCACAGGTTTTTGATGAAGCTCAGCCATGAGACTGTCACCATCGAGCTAAAAAATGGCACCCAGGTTCACGGCACCATCACAGGTAAGAGAATAGAAGTGACCTGTACTGTCCTCCAGTTTACCAGCAGTAGGCTGAAGCATGTAGATGTACAAAAAACTTTAAAATATAAAAACAGAACCAAGAATAACACACTGTACAGCTAGTGCAAATTTGCAGCATAAAATACTGTGCAGTTTTTTTTTAGAATGGCACATTCCTATTCAGAGAAACTTGCAAATGAGAGCCAAGTGTGTGTAGAACTGCTTTGTTTCCTTTTAAGTCAGATTGTTAAAAGTAGTTTTGTCCTAACTTTTATCATTAGGAAGCGTTTTCAGTTAAACTCCTTGCGTTTCAGGTGATGAGTGAGTGAGTGATGTTCTGTTTGCAGGCGTTGATGTGAGCATGAACACCCACCTGAAGGCGGTGAAGATGACCCTGAAGAACAGGGAGCCCACCCAGCTGGAGTCGCTGAGCATCCGGGGCAACAACATCCGCTACTTCATCCTGCCGGACAGCCTTCCTCTGGACACCTTGCTGGTGGACATCGAGCCCAAGATCAAATCCAAGAAGAGGGAAGCAGGTGAGAAAGTTAAACAATGTTGGCTCTGAGCCGGGGCTTTTGGTTAAAAGCCTCTTCAAAGAAACTCTTTGAGTTTTAATGTTACCATTTTATGAATGCCGAGGAAGATTTAAAGACCATTGCTGCTAATTACAAAGCAGCTTTTTCTTTCTTTTGAGTTTTTAAGTTTCTGGTTAAGAGAAATTTTCCTGAGGCGAAAACAAAGACAGGAATATTTACAGTTTTCACAAAGTTACATTAAGTTGATGAGAGGCGGTACAGCAACCCCTGAAGCAGAAAACTACAATATTAGTGAGTTTCGGAACAAACTTGGTAATTTGAAAAGTGAAGCTTTTCATTAGCTTGATAACATTTTCAGCTGTTATTTGTATTTTAAATGCAATCAGATCAAGAAGAAAGCTTGCAATAACACTTAATTCTTCCTCCTGCTCTACTTTAGCTTTATTTTTTCCCACATTAAATGAATTTTAAATCTATTAACCACAATATATCTGATGCATGATGTCTGTGTAAAATTAAAAATGGTGTCTGTTTTTTGTCTAAGTATCTTTTCTGAAACACTTTTTAGCATCAATAGGGTGCTAAACAAACCCCTCAGTACTTAAAATAATTGTGTGTGTGCTGCACACAGTGTTTTGTGTGGTTTGTTTTGTTCTCTCAATCTTTGAATTTTCTGCATGTGAATCGTAGTAAACGTAGTTGGGACATTTTCTAAAGTCTGCTTTGCAATTTCAAGCACCAAAGTGCCACAAAAAAGAAAATAACCATTTATATGCATCATATTTTAAAATATTACATGTTTAAATGGATGGATTTACAGTTGTTTAAATGTTTGTGATTAAATAATTCGATGCAGACATCCCTTATGTTTCAGTATGTATTACTGCTTGATTCCTTTCATTGTGAAATCTTTTCCAGTCTGTCAAATAATTTTTTGATAGACATAGTAAAGTATTTTATAGCTTTTCAATTGACTATTTTTTTTAAAATTATTTACAAAGCAGTTATTTCATAATTTATTTTAGATTTTGCTACGTTTTGGCCCAATCTTCAATGTGTTATTGGGTTTAAAGGTCGCTATAATTATGTTTTGGACTGATTGTAAATAAGTCCCCTTCTCCATTCTTGCTCCATTTCCTTCTGGTAATGTTTAAATGTGTTCATGCGTCTCCTCAGTGGCGGGACGCGGACGAGGCAGAGGACGTGGACGTGGCAGAGGACGGGGACGAGGGCGAGGTGGACCACGGAGATGATTCTCTGGTCTTCCACTTCATTCTCAACACCTCACTGTTTGTACAGGATGTTTTTTTTTTCTCTTCCTTTCGTTTAGAGGAAACGATTTGTGAATTTCAATGTGCTTCTCTTTCTTTTTTTGTACATTAAGACCATAAAAACGTCAAAGCTTCTGTTTTTTTTTCTCAAAACGATGTTTAATAAAGTGTTTTTGCACTAAACAAGAATGATCTCCTTTTTGGGGGGGTGCTGGCACTGACAACTATGGGAGACTGATTAAAATTGTAAAATTCAATGTGATTAAGCAAGGCATTATTACACTTAATGTTTTACAAATAAACTAAGTATTCTAAGAATATTTAAGACATGCTCAGTGTTAAAAAAAAAAATGAGTAAACATTTTCTACATTCTCTAATTGAACAAAGTCTGGAGCATCTGTTAACCTCAAATATTAAAATATATTTTCTAAATGTCTGGATATTTTTAGAATTTACCCGAGGATAAGGATTATTCATTGTATGAGATCAGTTTCATGAAATCATGTAGATGCAAAACCACAAAATGCATTATAAATGGAAATATATTTTTAAATGTTGAAACGGCTATAAAATGTTGAAACGGCTTGCCATACAATAAAAGACAACTCGATAGCCCGAGTTGCCGGAAGCCGATTGGAAACCCATTCCGATGTTTGGGATGTATAGTTTCTATACTACCTAAATAATATTATGTAAATAATATTTTTACTACCTGCCATATGTTTTCCAGAAATGTCAGGTAGCAGCGACGGGAATTTTATGTACTTTGCGTTTGGAAGCAACTTATTGAGGGAAAGACTTCAGCTAAAGAATCCATCAGCTGCGTTCGTCTCCACAGGTCGACTAAAGGTTTGAACATTGACATTAATACATTTTACAGCGTCAATCTTTTGCTCTACGCGGTGCATTTACGACAGACGACAATTATGTAGGATTTCATATATGATTTACACAGTAAACCGCTATGCAGGTCATTTTTATTGTCCTATTTTTGGCTAGTGTCATGCTAACTGAAAGTACCCAGTTGAACGCGAACGCAGCATGTTTTGCTTGGCAGCTAGCCGTGTCACTTACTTTCCCCATTAACAACCACACTAAAATCTGGTTGACACGTTTAATTTCGGGCAGCGCAGAAAACTAAAACGAGCCGCTACTCTCCGTCTGCTTTTCATGAAAGTGGCTGAAGTCAGTAGTCGAATCGGAACTAGAGTGAAAACATGGAGCTGAAGTTGGTTTCCGATTGCAACAAAATGGCTAAAGGGCTATTCCACCTAATTTTTCACTACCTTCAGCACCTTTGATTAGAATTAGACTTTATAGTATGTCTCTATTTCGCACAACGAAATGAAAGATCCAAATAAAAAGGTTCTAGTGTGTTCTAGATGCGTAAAAAGGGCTGCAATCGCCTTTTATTGAAGTTTCACAAATCACACAATTGTTTTTAAATATAATGAGAATAATCTAGTCCAGGTTTGAAGAGTCGAGGTGTTGTAGGTGTTTAACTAGAGTAGATAAAAAATGCCGAAAGCAGTGGAAAAATGAGGTGGAACCTCCTTTTAGCCATTTTCTGAGTCGGGAACCAACTTCAGTTTCGTATCAAAACTTTATTAAAGGTTTATTTCGCAGCATTTTCGACTCTAAACTGCATCGGTCAAGTGTTTTATTTCACTTGAAATGGTAAAACTTAACTGAGATTTTTGTATAAATTACTCATTCGATAAAATGCTGATTTGTGAGTGTTAAAAAACAAAAATGATTAAATAAAAAATTATTTTCTTGACTAAAGCTATCTTACTCGAGGTCCTGCTTGAAAATTACATTAACCAGAGAGCTCAAGTCTGAACAGAAGTATTTAACTCTAATCACAGATTGCAAAAAACATATTTTGTGGTTTGTAAAGCCTTCATTAATTTCCCAAAACTCAAAAAAAGAGAACTATTTTAAAAGTTTTTTGTGGGGTCTGACCCTACTACTTTCTACATTCTAGTGTAAATCCCAGGTTGGGATTCAAATTCCTGTCAGACAGGGGAGACCTGTACAAAAATAATTATATATGATACTTATGAAATATTCTAGAAAGCAGTTTTAAATTTTTGAAAAGTTAAACCAGATTTAATGTTAATTTTGCATCTTTTGGTTATGTATTTCCACAGGACTACAAGCTGAACTTTGGCCTGTGGGAGGAACATGCGGAAAACTCCTGGCACGGCGGAGTGGCCACCATCGAGTCCTGTCAGGGCGAAGAGGTGTGGGGTGTAGTCTGGACTTTGAGCAATGAAAACCTCGCAACCTTAGACAAGTGAGATGCACAAATGCACAACTGGTTAAAAGTTTATCAATGAATTGGTTCCGTTTAAACAGAAATGTGCTTTTTTTATCTACTCATGCGCCTTTGAAGACAGGAAGGCGTGAGCCATGGACTGTACACCCCGCTGGATGTCTCTGTTGAGACTGAGGAGGGTGTGATACAATGCAGGACGTACCAGATGAACAATTTTCACGCCTCTCCTCCATCTCCACAGTACAAACAGGTGTCCTGAGAACTTAACTTATTTTTGTTTTTTATTTAACCAAGAGGTTTTAAGTGAGAAACACCTAAAAACTTTCCCGGAAAAAAATCTAATTGAATATTTTTGATTTAAATCTTTAATAGCAATGATGACGTCAGAATCTTATTCACATATTTTTAAGGCAACTGTTTTGTAAATAAATATCTAGAATATCACAAAATATATCAGTAAAACCTAGAAGTTTGGAGGGATTTTCAAAATGTGCAATATGTCAAAACCGTGAAAATGCGTTGCTCTTTTGAGAAACCATCCCTAATGATTATTCGTTCATTATTTTCAAGTTTCTCGTTTTGGTTTTTGCGTAAATATTGTGTTTCTCCACATTGAAGGTGGTGTGCCTGGGAGCAGAGCAGAACGGGCTTCCAAGGGAATACCTGCAGAGGCTGGAGGCCATTCAGACCAACAACTACTCCGGCCCCTCAATCCTGGATCAAATTAGTCACTATGCAGCTACCTGGAATTAAGTGAACAAAAACACATTAATAAAATTAGTTGTTAGAACATTTAAGCCTCATCATCCATTTAGGCTTTCAACTGGCTTATGTATTCTTATTGTGTTAGATGTAATAGTAGCTACAGCCATGATGCTTTACTGTAAAAAATAATAATAATCTAGAATAGATTTACCTCTTGCTGTGTCACAATATTGTAAGCATCCAATCACAAGATAGTTGGTGTGGCCCAGCATACAGCCTGATGAATAGTAAAATTAAACATATGTAATTGGCAAGAGTATTATTACCGTACACTGCCAATAACACGACTGAAATTACTAGATGTCTTCTGAAAATACTCTAACATGAACATATTTTGTTAAATAAACAAAAGTGAATCATTTGTTAGAAAGAAACCACTTTATTTAATTTTTTTTAATTTCCTTTTGTTTTTAACACCACAGTGGCCTTGGACAGAATGTTTTACTTTTATATCCAACCCAACACTTTTCATACTCTAGTAGTTATAGAAAATACTAATACAAAAAGAAGCAGCCAGGAAAACAAAACCAACGCACAGGATTATTCAGCAATGTGTGAGTTTAGTTTAATCTTTGCTCAAGTCTATGCAGACGTGTGGACCTCACAATGGCACAAATTAAGTTTTTCTGACAGAAAATGAGAATTCAAATTAAGGCTAAAAAAAAAAAAGATAACTGCAAAATTTGGAGGGAAGAGAGGAGCATTCTGAGGAGAATTTGGTCTGTGAAAAATGGTGAAAAATACAAAAGCAGCGGTGGTCACACAACAGAAAAAAGGTCAAACTCAAAAGGCAAGGTCTAATATAATAAAAAATATATATAAACTGAACCAAAGTAAGTTAGACATATTTGAGTGAGTGGTCTTAAATAAAGGGTATAAAAGGCAGCTGAGAACTTGGGTTTGTGGTAAAAGTTGAATCCAGGGAGATGTTGATCATTATCTGAGTATCATTATGTTTTAGAAAAGCCTCACTGCATCCTGTCACTGCATCTGAGTGGAAATCAGAAGGAGGAGCACTGATTACATACTGAGGTGGACCAAAGCACTATTAGTGAGGGCTACATCAACAAACCGCCCTCTGTTTCAGGATAACTCAGATATTATGAAATGAGACTATGACTCAACAGAAAAGTCATTGGGAATTAGCAGTTTCTGTTTTGAATTTAAACTGTTACTTGATTTGCTTAGTTTTGGTCCATATCTCAAATATCTCAGATCATTCCATCGGCTCCTGCTCCGTCTCTGCGTCACCTACATCCATCGGTTCTAGTTCCTCCTCCACATCCTTCGCCCCTTCTACAGTCGTCGTCGGTTCCTGCTCCGCCGCTTCTTCAGTCGTTTCCGGTTCTTCAGATTCCTCGTCCGACTCCACGATGTCGGCCGGCGCCTCTGGCTCTGGGATCAGTAGCTTGTGCTTCACTTTACTCAGCTCGCTCATGTTAAAGCCGAGTAAGATGGAGGTCGTGTTCCTCTTGAGGCTTTTCATGCACTTGCTGCGCTTCTTGCTGAAGTGGCCCGCCAGCTCTGCTTTGGTTATAGACAGCCTTTTGCACAACTCCTCTGTCTCCGGTTTGGTGGCGTAGGGGTTCATGTTGAAGTACTTTGAGATAAATTCTCGGCGTTCGTCACTGCAGCGTCGCTCCACGGCGGTTGGCTCCAACACGAGCTTGACCGTAGGGTCGCTCAGGATCTCTGGCTCTGGTGGGGATTCCTGCTTCTCCTGCAACTCCTTCTCCCGCTGCCGTTTCTCTTGCTCTTTCCTCTTGCGCACTGCGGCCTTTTCTTCTCGCTCTCGCCTGTTGGCCTCCATGGCCTCCTTCAAAGCTGCCTCAAGCCTCCTCTTCAGCTGCCGCTCTGCCTCGGTTTCTGGGGGATCCGCAGGGGCTGGAGCTCGGATCACACGAGCCGGGGCTATGGCCCGAGTCATCGTCATTCCCTGCGGCACTTGGAGGAAGTAAAGTCCCGACTGCTGACTGACCTGCGGAGCTGGCTTTAGTTGTGGTTGATGCTGCAGCACAGCTGTGGGAGCCGCGGGCTTAGGAATCGGTGGTGGTGGCGGCAGTGGAAGTGGTTTTGGAGAACAGCGACACCTCTGGATATGGAGCATCACAGCCTGCTGAGTGACTTTTCCTGTGTACACCCCGTTGCAGTATATGCACTTGAACGCCTCAGTTTTCAAGATGGCATGAATGGTTGGCGCCACAAAGTGCTTCTGTTTCAAGTGCAGGACATGATCAGACTGATTCTGAAACCTCTCGTTGCAGAAGGGACAGTAGGCGCTATGGATTTTCATGGGTGTGGGGCAAACGTCTTGTGGGCTGCTGGCCTGCAACTTGAAGTAAATTAGGTCAAGAGAACTTGTGACTAGGGCGAGGTTGACCTCCGCTTCTCCCAGGATGTCCTTTGGTGCGGTGGTGTTCACGTCGAAATGAGGGAAGATAATGGCACCGTTACCTTTGGAGTAGATCCTGTACTTCTGCCTAAGAAAGTCACAATACACCTTGCTGGCTGGATTGTGCAGCTTTACATGGTCTACAAGCTGTTTGACTGAAAAGAACAAAGCTGAGCAGTACAAACAATTGAGCCCATGCAGCAAGTGTTGGAAGACGACCCGCTCTGTTAGCAAAATTTTGCATGTGAGACATTTGACGGTCTTGTCGGGCATTTTCTTCAGGAATGCTGCTCGGGCGGCAACGCTTTCTGACTTGGAAGCGGTAGATTTGGTCTGGTGGGCGGCCTCCATGTGCATATCGAAGACGTTTGAAGGGAAAAGTTCATTGCAGAGGGGGCAGGTGATCCACCTCTTGATCTGTGGCGTGGAGTTACTCAATTGCTCAACAGGCTTGAGAGGCGTGGATGTTTTCTGAGAGACGAGTGGAGCGAACGTGTACGTGGGCATGCCATTCACCCTGTTGCCGGTGGGGATAAGGTGACTCAGCAGGGACTGTGAAGTGAGCATGGTTCCTTGTAGGGGAGTGTGGTTTGCTTGTGAAGTTTGTGCAGTCACAACAGGCTTAGGAGCAACTCCAGCAACCAGATTGGTTTGAGGTCCTGGTGGAAGAACCACTTGCTGCCCTTGTGGTTGAGCCTGTTGTGGTTGAGCTATAGGAGAGGGTAAGGTTACGGGTGTCTGCTTCAGAGACACATTGGACACTGTGGGAAGCTGGACTACGGACGACCCTTGAGGCAGAGCGCTACGGAGGGCTATCGTCGCACCAGGCTGGAGCAAACCTTTAGCTTCTGCGCTAGCAAGCTGCACTAGCGCCGATGCTTGTGGAGGGAGAAAAGCTTGGTTGGTTCCAGGAGTACAGATCAGAGTTGCACTGTTCGTGGTGCCTTGCAGCTGCTGCACCGTCACAACAGTCCCAGCAGGTTGGCCATTACTGGGTAAAACCAGCTGGTTACTGGGAAATATCTGAGGTGCCTGTGGTTTGGGAGCAATATTTGGGAATGTGACCAACAATCCATTTCCATTGGAAGTTGGTTTAACAGTGTAGTTCTTGTTTTCCGTAATGACACTCTGCACCTGTATGGTGACTGTATAGTGTGCTGGTTCCACCAGCATATGGTGCAACATTTGGTCTAGAGTTCCAGTGTTTACCTTGCACACCTTGCAGCAGTAGATCTTTACTGCTGTAGTCGCCTGCTGGTGCAGTCTGTAACCAATGTATTGATCTGCCAGGTGATCCAGGTGCTTGAGAATGATGTGCTTCTTTATCGCGAAGATAGAGGAGGTCGGGAATCCACACCTTCGACATTGATACCTCTCAGCGGAGCGATGGGTGAACCCACTCTCCTTCTGCGGCTGTATGTTTGGGACTGGCAGTTTGGCGTGGAAGAAGAGCATGTGCTTCTTGACGATCTTGGGGTGAGCGATAAAGAGGCATTGAGAGCAGGGTGCCAGTGCGCAGTACGACTGAACGTATGCATGGCAGCGAGAGACGTGGCTTCTGAAGTTGTAGAGGTTTTGTGATGAGTACTTGCAGAGGGTGCAGCACAGAGATCGAGACCGATACGGCCACTGGATAGAGGGGGAAACAAATGAAAATCAGGTAAATATTTAAAATAATTTTCTTCCAGTTGCTAAATTTGTTAAATTAGCAGGCCTAAAAGATCCTCATATTCTGATTTGTATGCATTTGAGCAGACAGGGAGGATAAAGTAAAGTCTTATTGTCTGAATAAGAAGAAGGCAGTTTGTTTAGTGTTATATCCAAGTTTATTTAAAAGTTGGAAGGATAAAATTAGCTGAAAGGAACCTCATTAGAATGACAAGTTTCAAGTAAGTTTAAAATCCGTTTTGAACAAAGCAATTAGATAATTTTAGTTATAGATTTGTACTTCATACTTTTTTTTTTATTACTCAAAGTAATCATGCTTCAAGAATCTCAGTCCTGCATGAAAACTGTTTTGCAGAAGCAGCATACTTTTTGTTTAATCAAGACATAACTTGTGCCTACAGAGAAGCGAAACACGACAAAAAAATTTAGGAGAAACAATGTAAAATAAAAATAAAATAAAAGAGCTACAATAAAAAAAAGGTTTTATTATTTTGGATTTTGAAGTCATGGATGCAAAGGGAAAACATGAAGTTCACCTTCTTCTGCTGTCGGACACTGAATCCCTCTGTGATATCAACCCATTCTGTTTCCTGAAAGGCTTCTTCCTCCTCCTCTTCTCCATCTGGATTTTTCTCATCTGGATTTTTTTCATTCAGATCCTGCACAGAACAAACAAAATCATAATAGAAAACTTCCCTTCAGAGAATGTTAAAACTACATCCTTTTTGTCCTGAATGTCATAACTTTCCCAAGAGTTCTCGCAATCTCTGTTGAGCCAAATCTACAGAATAAAAGGTTGCTTTCCTAGTTCTTCTTCCAGTGGTACCTGGTAAGTCAAGATAAGTTGTTGCACTGATGAAATAATTCTGTTTCTGCAACTTATCCATGAAACAGCTCCACCCACAGACAAGATTCCCACATAACCTGCTTATATTTCCAGATTTATCAGTCAAATTTCTGGCTGTAGTGGACAGGATTTAAATGTATAACCTGTAAAACAGGCTGTGAAGGAGGAAACAAAGGATGGATGGAAAGATTAGTGGATGAATGGATCGACAGATGACTGGATGGACAAACATGTTTAATTTTTATTTTTCCATACTTATTAAAACTTAAACAACAGTGCATCAACCTTGTAGAGATGATTACCACCTGATTAAAAAAGATAAGAGCAGACATTAAGGTTCAGTTTTATCCGTTTACAAAAGGAAAGCATTTTTCACATCTTTTAAAAGGACAATAATAAGTTGGAGTCAGTGTGACATTATTAGTATTAACAAGACAGTCTGCAAAGCAAAGAAATCGGGACTGTGTATATGGAACTACTCAGTTTTATTTTTCTCTTTCCTTGGTTTCATAATCTAACTTGCATAGCAACAGCTTATCTGAGTGGTGATTGTATTTTTCCTCTATTTTTTGATTTGGCTGTTCTTGAAACATTTGTGATAAAAGGTAAATTATACTGGACACAGGTAGCTAATATGGCAAAAACAGATGTTAATATGTAGCTCGGCACAAATGCCTTGCCATGTTTTACTGACTGATAGTTTTTACATACTGCCCAATCCTAATAATGAATGACCCAATTTCATCAAACTGCATAGAAATCAAGTCATTGCAAATGAAAAAAAACCTGTTTAATTATAAATGATGCTGCAACTTATCAATAATAGACACTGTGTAGACCTAAATGAAATAGGAACATTTTCCTTTGAGTTTGAGCAGACTGATCTGATGGCTTATATAAAAAGTATTTGCCTCCTTATAGTACTTTTTTTCTGGTTTTGCTTGTTTTTTGGTCACATTTCAATGTGATTTTTTTTTCTGGGCATATTCAGGTCTGATTACAGATGTCCTGATCTAAAAAAAATAGAATCAGAAGAGAAGCTCCAGTCATCCATCACTTATATCTAAAGTTTTAGCACTGAACCACAGCGAGAGTCTTTATCTACAAATCCAGAAAATGCGTGACTCTGAATCTTCACTGGTACTGCAACCCAACCAAAATTACTTAAAGAGTACATAGAAAATTTATGCAAGTAGTCACAAAGAACAAGCACATCATCAATATCCCTTCAGGTCTCACTTCCTGAGTTAAGGTCAGTGTTCATGATACAACAATAGGAAAAAATAGGTAATTAGTAATAAGAGCACTTCTCAGTTTGGAAAAAATAAAAGCCAAGCCAATAAAGTTCACTTTTAACCCCTTAACCCGCACCGGAATACCCACGTGCCGTTTTTCCATTGTATTTTACGAGGTGAGCGATAAGGGTTTAAACTCTGCCAGTGTCCATTATGATGCTTTTGTAAGGCAGCCTAGGCCCCCCCCTCCCCCTTTTGATTGACACCGCATTCGGCCAATAATGTTATGAAATGACTTTTCCCGAGCTAATAATATCCAGAGAGTTCATTTTGACATGCCTGTATTCTTTGTGGAATATTTCTGACTGGTCAACTCGGAAACTAAATCTAAAGTCACTGATCTGTAGCCAACACGTGTCCTGTCATAAGGATATAAGGCATTTTGGGGTTTGTTTTTGACATTAATCCACCAGCTGCATGCGTAACCATGAGTAATGTGTGCACCTTTGCTGCGTCAAAGTCAGGCTCTGTGCGCCCTCATGCGTAACGGTGTTTACAGGACTTTTTCTCACCAACGGAGAGACACGGAGAGACACATCGTCAGAACATGGATGTATTTCTTCAGCAGAACTTCACAACTCACGGGAGTGGATGAATATCGCTGTGAGAGTGCTGACAAGTTTTGGATTTGAGAATACCGGAAACTTTTAGTCGTCCGATGCTACAGTCAGAGCAAAAGAGGGCGGGGGAGGTCGAAGGAGAGATGGTGGGGTGGGGCTAGCGTTAGCGTGCTGGGGGGAGGTGTACGGACGGATGGGGGGGGACGGAGAGCGTATTGCAAGAAGGGGGAGATTTAATATGTCCGTCCTTAAAGCATAATCAGATCCTACTAAATATTCAAAACTCAACAGCAGAAACCCTGTTCTCACAACTCAGATGCTGGTTGCTGTTGCTTATATGATTAAGAAGCTGTACAGTTTCAAAGATGATGTCAATTAGAAGTTTAATATTAATATATATAAGAAAAACACAAATTTAAAGAATGTAGAGAAGATGTTAAAAATAATAAGCTACTGCTGACTCACTAAGGACGATTTCAGGACTTATCTCATTCATAAAAAGATAATTCTGTTTGNGCAAATTATTCAAAGAAAATTATATATCTCCTTTAAGGTCTTTTTCAATTTAGTTATCAATATCATCCAAACAGAATCCAAACAGAATAATGTAACACAGTAAGTAGTTACAAGTTATGCAGGAAGCAGATGAGGGTCATCCTATCAGCACATTAAGAACTGCATCAAAAGAGCAATAACATGAAGGAAAATCACAATTACAAATGACATTTACAGCCTCCTGATATATAAAACTTTTTGTGAGTTATTGAATAATAACAATGAAACATACCTTCAGCCAGTTCTGACAGTCTTCGAGGCCGATCTCACTTAGGATGTTTTTCACTGCTTTACGAGCCTTTCGAATCTTTTCTACACTTCCTACTGGAAGTTGATACATGATTTACTGCAAACCTTAAAGAAAAACAGAAAACCATGGCACAGTTAGACAATGTAAAACAAGTTAAAACACCCAGATTGAATGGCCTGATTTTGTGCACATGCAGACCAACAGTGGGGATATATATGATCTGATTAGAAAGGAGTTGGCACTGCCAAAGTAGTCTCAGACAACATAAATTGTGGCCTCAATTGTGGAGGCGCAGGGCCTGAACATCTGACAGAAGGTCATCAGACATTAATCCTAAATTGACTGAATTTAGGATTAATGTATTCTAGTCATAATACCTATTTGAAACGCAATATATTAGCCACATTCACCAACTCGGGGTTAAGTGTCTTGGCCAGGAGCATGTACACATGTAGCAGGAGGAGGCTGCAATCAAACCCAACATTTTTGGATAGAAAGGCAACTACTTCTCCTACTATTACTTGCCACAATTACACCAGTGTAGAGTCAGTAGACATATTAGACAGCATCCAGACAGGTCAGCGTATGGATAACAATGTGAGGTTCTAAGACAAACAATGTTCTAGACCTGAGGTGTTTAGTCCGTTTATTTCCCCTCTTAGTCCACTTGTGTAGAAGTGAAGGCAGCAATCAAACTAGAGTGCTTTTCAAAACAACAGTGCCAAGTCCACTTCCACCAAATGGTCTCGGTACAGTTTTCTTTAGTGACAAATTTTGGTTTGCTTAAGCAAACAAGTTTTGGTTTGGTTAAGAGTTTTCCAAACCACCCAAAAAACTTACCAGTTAAACTAATCAACTAATTTGGACCAAATTAAACAAACTGTACATATGAAAAACACCCTAAGTGGTCACACTGCACAAATGCAAGGCATGTGAGGTGCACACTCTACAACAAAGAGAGAAATGACACAATGCATGTGTGTGCAAACTGACTCCAGCATTTCACCACTGCCATGTTCGCACACCTCAAATAGCAACAAATGTACAATTTAACCACACAGTACCACCTCATGCAGACATAGAGTGTGACTTCTATTTGAGCATGTAAAGTTCTGTTAAAGGTGTCTAATGTGATGACATGCCCTACAAAATTCACTCATTCATTTAAGTGATTGTTGGATGCTCAGGTAACTCCCTGATTGCACTATCACGTCACTCTTTATGTGAATAATTAAACCCTCTGGTACTATTCTAGATGTGCCAGTTTATTGCTCAACAAACTATTTACAAACCTATTAATTTATCTACATGCATATCCAATCAAGTCTAAACCAGACCTTCCCTTATAGCCGCTTTTCTTTTGTAAAGTAAATTTGATAACAGGAGCATCTCAGTAATTCATCTTAAAAGCACTACAAAGTAATTGGACACAGTAATATATTTCAGATGTTTATTGTTAGGACTCCTACATTTACTTGGTTAGTTTGCAGTTGTGGTTCTGGGTTCAGTTGTTTTAGGTTTTATTTTACAAAAAATAAAGAGTTGGATTAGTATGATTCTTCAGTAATGACCTTTGGTGGATTATGTTCCACTTGTAGGATGTCTGACTGTATGAATTATATAATTCAATTTTCTTAAAAAAAAAATGCAAATGGTTATGGCTATGACTAGAAAGTTTGCCTATAGTGGTTTTCTCTGTACTTGGCAACTTGTCCAAGTTGCCAAGTACTCTTTGACTTGCCAAGAGAATGTCTTTGAAGATGTATGCATCCAAGACGTGCATAAAACAAATTCAGCACTTATTTTCTCTCGTTCTGGTAGACTGGCTGAAAACTGGTAAAATATTGGAAGCATAGTAGACAGTTATATTGGGATAATTAACCTGATGACGCTGCATGGGAACAAGATATTGAAAAGTTTACATGGTTGTCAAAATAAAACTTGCAAAACCTTCTTGGTAAATAATATGGAACAAAACCTAATGCTAATAGTTTCACAGTAACGTCCCATCTACAGTTTAACAGCACTGCTATTCCACGTCCTTTACTCTTGCGACTCCTCTTAAAATCTCAGCCTGCTCTTATGGTTCGAAAGCCAAGTCGGGGATTTGATCCTGCAGCCACGTCTCAGTGAAAAGGAAAAATACTGAATTCTCAATACTCAGCCTGGGTGCTTGGAAGTGCTTAAAGTTCATCAAATTTGTTGTTTGCCAAAGATCTCACACAGGACCATTATTATTGAAGGAGAACTTCCTCAATCTCTCTTTCTAATTCACTGCATTTGAGATGTTAATCAGCTGCTCTAGGTGGTCAACAACAAAACCCCTACATTGTTTCTATGGTTACCCATCGCAAAACCTACGGATCCACAATATAGAGGGATCAACATCCGTAAAAAGCCGATGTCAAGTCATTTCTTAACATATTGGTATCAGTCCATGAAGTAAAACTAAGCTGAATTTAACAACTGATGTTTATTTTCATCTTGTTGCCTTTTGTGAATGTGTTTCAGGTGGGGGAGGGGAAGGTGTTGGCCATGTGGTATTTGTTCAGTCATGTGACAGAGATAGTGATGCAGCAAAGGATTCTGGGTTGTTTAACTGACGAAGAGAAGCAATGTAGAGGTGTAGCCATTTTTACATAGGGTCAAGAATGTAGAGAATACATATATATTATAGGCAAATATCAGTTATTGACCAGAACAGCAGTATTAATATTGGATATCAAAACTAGACCAAATTTCTATATCGGTGCAATGCTAATAAAAACTGGCCAAAAGTAAATTGCCCAGCACCCCAAATGAGAGGGAATAATAATAACAATGTATTAATAGCTGGTCTTATAATAATATTCAAGTTTTCTTAGAAACTGGATTTAGATATCCATTTGATGCAAGCCACACTCTTACTTTTAAAAAGTATTTTAATTTACTAACATAGAAATGCACGATGCAGAACTAAAATTATCACTCCGATTTGGGGAATTTCGGTTTTGAAAACATATTTAAGTATGCGGAAAAAAAATCAGGATGCAGTCCATTTAAACCTAATTAATTTTAATATTTTCCACAATTAAAATATCCTTCTACTGTGTCATTATTAAGTCTTTGGAATAATCAAGAAGATTAAATAAATAAATAAATCAAATGTGAAAAGGTAAATGAAAATGTGTCTTTATGGTTGGTCACATTTCTATTATAATAGTTATATGAGATAATGTGTTGTACTCTAAATTGAAATGCTGAAATAGCTTTTTTTTTGTATGCCAAATAATAATGACCTGACCACTGGATTGGAACAGCTTTGTCTGACACATACAGCAATAAAGATAGCATATTTTTTTTATTTTGAGGGATTCTTGCATCTGTGGTGTGGTCCAACAGGACGTTATGTTTACAGAATTTGTATATATCTGTGTATGTATACCAAGATACCTTGAATTATTCCACCATGCACTGTTGTGACTGTTGACTTGTTCAATCATGCTGATTTAATGATTTAAAAAAGCATATTTAGATTTTTATAAACAAATTCATTTTGTGTTGAAATGGGTTCAAAGAGGTATCAGAACTACCTGAATGCATTTCAGTGCACATTTTAGCGCCTCTCACACAAGCACGGTTTTAAAGGCTCATATCACTGGTATGGATCTGGTCATCCTATCCCCATCTCTTTGTGTCCCACCTGGGCACTGTACTTCTCATTTTGTTGTCTCACACTTAATGAATCACTGTGATGCCAGGATTCAGCCAATTACAAGATAAAAAAAAAACCCTGAAATGTAGTTTTTCACTTTAAAATGTTGCTTTAAATGGAATAATATGGTGCAGTATGCAAATCTGTAAAAAATGCAAATGTATATAAAATATATCATATTGCTAAAAACAGCATTTAAAAAGTTATATATAAATCACAAATACAGTAATAATAACCTAGTTATACTGTTGCACAAAGATTTGTTTTTTGTTTTTTTTTAAAGAGCACGTCATGGTTAATATGATTAAAAATACATAATTACCGTGCAACAGCTGGTTTGTTAGTATCTGAACACACCTAAATAGTTGTTTGTTTGTTTTTCTGCTATTCATGGCTGCCTAAATCCAATCCCTTCCCCTCTGCAGACATTCAGACCGTCTATCAGCCACATTGGAGTCAGGAACCAGAGGCTGGCAGTGGCAGCATGCTGACAGATAACACGCCAGGTCACAGAGCCGGTCACAGCGCATCTTCCCACTCCAGCAACACACAGCCTCTCCTCGCACATATTTACCTCGGCGATATTTTCGACGCGGATTAACGTTAGTCGTCGCTGTGTCTCCTCTGGCGGAGCCACGGTGCTCCACTTCCACCGGCCCGCAGATGTGTGTCGGTGAACTGCGTCTGCTCCCCGGCGCCGCTCACCGGAGCGGCATCCCCTCCCCACGCACGCCGCGCTAAGGGGCTAAAGTTGAACGTGAACGGTGATTACGGCGTAAGGAATCCGAAGATAAGTTATTTTTGGTCCAGCTTTTGTCCCCTTTCTTCCTCCTGTTGAGGAAAAAAAAATGGCGCTCAAGTTCAGGATCTGACGTAGCGACCTCATTTGCATACAGCACAAGCTGACCAATAGGAGACTTTACATTCTGCAAAACTGTATAACTTTTTACTCTGCCGCTTTTGCAGCCAGCATGGCCCCAACCTGTGCACATGGTGTGTTTCATGGTCTGGTTTCAAATTTTGATGTCACATTAAACCTGCAAAGTGGACTTTTTCCATTCTATGAGAAATAGCTAGCTAGGGGGCGTGGCCACCTACACCCTCACTGGGAGTCACGTGGTACTAGACCACCAGTTAACCAATGGGTTGTCGAGAAAATGAGCTAAATGGGCGGTCCTTTGCGTGTGATGTCATATCATGCAACTTTTTGTGGCCAATCACATTGAGCATCCATTCTACCAAGATACTCATAAGTTACATGGGTTTTGGCTAGCATTGCACAAAGTATAAAAACTACCATTTTCAAAAATTTTGTTCTTTTTCTGTCAACTGCGATTTAGTTTTCAATGCACTGCTGTATGGTTTTGTAAAAGACGATCCAATTATTTTTCACACGAACAAGTTAAATTTTGACGTTAGTTCCTAAAAGTCTTATTGGATAAGTTAAGGGGCATGTTAGTCATCCGATTGAGGCCCATCACTTGACCTCCATATCCAGAGGTCGTATTGGTTTTTGAGGACAGATTAGGCATGACTTACGTCCATATCAGTTGATGCTGAATGGTGACAGTTTTAATTTGTCATTTTTAGGTTCCTGTTAAACGATTGTTCAAATTATACTAACGAAATTAAGAATTTGAATAGCGATATCATGTTTGTTGTTGGGCTCTACAAGAAGAAGATCATATAATGAAACAAACTGAACAGATGATTTGCTGAACTGCAAATCCTTAACCATAAGAGTTATATAATGCCATTTCTCATGAAAAGTACTAAACACCAGGGAAATCCATTTTTTAGTTCAAGTCGTGTCATACCAGCTTATTGCGTTTAGACAAAACAAAAAAGCAATTCAGACTTACTTTCTCCATCTTGAGGTCATCTTTAGAACATCAATCTAAATGAAAAGTGATCATGGTAAAATATGTTTATGCCTTAAAGGTTGAAAGATGTGAAAAAAGTACTTATAAATTTGGTGCCAGCAATATTTACTTCTTATGACCATTTATTGCATTGTAACTCCTGAACTCACTCACTTGTTCACTTAACCAATGGTCTCATCTCTGTGTGGTTTCCTCTCAGATACTATTGAATACATATATTCATAATATTTCAAGCATCCTGATGAGTATGCTCATTACCAGAACTTCAGAATTTCAACTAGAGTTAATTTTCATTATAGCTGTCTGTGTATCATATAAGTCACTGAAGTACATTTGATGAAGTTTCCACATGAAAATGGAAATTAATAAAATTCCTAATTCGCTCGAGTGTCAGGCTGCACTATCACAATTAAAAAAATCAAACTAATAGTCTGTTCACAACCACTGATAATAGCTTTAAACAATATGACAGCATTACTCCATTAGATGTCGCTGACTGATTCAGTACCTACAGTATCAGGTTACACAATACACCGGCCTAACCAGAAGGTTGAACCACTCCCTGATTATCTCTGACATAGAAAAAGCAGCTAATTTCTTAGAAATATGCAACAGAGAGCATTTCTTTACCACCCATGTAATTAGCTCTTTCATTTTTGTGCCATCCTTGTATGATTGTTCTTGATCTTAATAGCTGAAAAGAAATAAAAAATAAAATGCATGTCAAGCTATAATACACTTGGTATGAGAAGGAGTTCATTGCTAATATAACAAGGATGGTTTAATACCCGATGCTGGTTTAGTTTCAGAAGCTTAAAGATTAATAAGACATTAATAAAATCACAGTTAGGTGCTCAGGTTTGGACATTTCAGTCATCATATGGAGATCAGTGAGAGAAGGGTGTTAATGTTTTGCTACCCTATCTTCACTTTATCTAAATCAGCTTTATCCAGTTCAGTACCGCTATGGCACTGAGCTGGCATTGTTTTATCCATGGCTTAAGCTTCTGGTAGGGTCTCCCATGGGTTCTTGGCCTTGAGGGAGGGGTCAGAATAAGAGTGACTCAATGACCTAAGCTATGAATAAGGGGAATCTAATTGAAACAAGGGATCCCAGGATGGGAAAAAAAAGAACATATTCTGGTGTCACGCAAGCTGGGTGATGGATGAGGGTAGAGCCCTGGGTATATTTTGGGACTAATACCCATATAGTCATGTGAAAGATTTAGGACATCCCATTAAAGCAATTTCTCCTTGGGGATCAATAAATTCTATTCTATTCTATTCTATTCTATTCTACTCTATTCTATTTCTTCAGCTTTTGTTAGTTTTCTAATTATGCTTCCATTTCTTTGTATTGTTTGAATAGCTTATGAGTGTCAATCTGTCAGAATATGTTATAAAAACACAAAGGTTCTTGTATTGTTCTTATATTGTCTGTATAGTGTCAGTTTGAAGAACCTGTTTAACCTTAAATCATGCCTGTGCACTTTGAGAAGTAAAGCTGTCAGGATAAAATCCACAAAGAAGAAGGAATAACAGAGAAAAAGCATAATCAGTCATACACTAGGTGTGAGTTTTAAACAACATAGCACTGTGCTTTGTTTGTCTTTAGCATCGCTGATGAAAATATTGAATGGAAATATACCAATATAAGAAAAATTAAACAGCTTAAAGATAATCTGATGGCACCAGTCATTTAGTCTACTCGCCTCACAGCACGTAGACTTGCTGTGAGGCATTATCTTCTGTTTCCAGAAGATAACGTTCCTGGATTTGCTGGGAGAGTTTTTCATATTCTCCTCCTACATGTGTGCGGTTTCTCTAGGGACTCTGGTTTCTCCCTTACCAAAAGCAGGTGTGAGTGTGTATGTTTGTCTACCCGGCATGTCTTTCTTCGCTGCCCTTTTATGGACTAGCAACTTGTCCAAGGCCGTCACTCACCAATTGGCTGCAGGAGATAGGCATCAGCAGCCCCTGTGAAGCCTAATAGGAGGTTAGAGCAGTGATTTCATTCCTACAAGTGAAACTAAAACTAGTTGAAACTCCTGTGGATCCGATAAATATATGTATCTTTATAAATTGTATGTACCTGTTTACTTGTGTGTGTTACCTGTATCTCCAGTTATCATTGGACAAGTAGTGGTGCACACCCTGGAGAGTTTGCCAGTAGATCACAGAGTAGGCACACAGCCATACAGTCTCACCCAGGGGCAATTTTAGAAAGCCCAGTTACCCTAATATGCATATTTAGGAACCCATAGGGAACTTAGTCATGGTTGTCAAGAACATTCAAACTTCATGCACAACTACAGAGCATCCCGAGTTGGGAATTGAACCCAGCACCTTCCTGCTGAAAGATAATTGTTCCACTGTTCAGCTCTTAAAAACCCTCAAACAGTGAGCTTATTTCTTCAATGCAATTCAAAAAGTGAAACTTTGTCTGATTCAGAGCTTATTCATATTTGATGGATATGGCATAAGCTGGTGAAAACTTAATATCAGTCTTGAAACCACAAATAAATAAATAAATAAATAAATAAATAACAATACAGTTTATGCGCTCAGAACTTGATAGGGGTTCCGTTTACATGAATTACTGCACCCATGCAGCATAACATGGAAGTGTTATGTTAAGTGCCTGTCAAAGTCTTGATGTTACTTTAACAGCTGCATTATTGAGTTTCTATGATTAGGTGAAGCCAGTTTGCTGGTCGATCAAGTACAGTGACACCATAATCATCAAACCAGGCAGATGTTTTTTTGTTGGAGATGGAGTGACAGTTGTAGTCCATGACCTAGATACATCTGTGTGTGGTGACTATTTCAGTGTCCCATCACCTGTCTGCTGCACAACGGTCAATTCAACAGCTGCCAAGAAAAGGCTAAAAAGAGCAAACTCTTAGTTTTAGTAGTTTCCTACAAAAAAGCAACACTCCACATTATTTTTTTGACTTTTATTTAATATTTTTGTTCAACATCGTACTGGTACATTTAACAACTTAGACTATCAAAAGGTTTTGTTTTTTTTGTATTTATGGCTTAAGAGTTAAGGGTTCATGAAAACCAAAAATAGGGTTTCTCTGACCATTTGAATATTACATAGGTGCAATAAAATGGGATATTTAAATGCAAAAATGTTATACTATTGCCTGTTACAGGATAGCCATTCATAGGGAAAATTTCAGAATTAGTTTTGTACGATTGATATATTTTAAAACATGCATTCTTGAATTTCACCCTGAGGATTAATAAAGTATCTATCTATGTAGAACTTATCTGAAAAATTTAATGTAATCTAATAAGATACGAGAAACATTTTTCAATTCAGAATGAGTTCTTCCAGAAAAATTTAATCTTAAATTGACCCTTATATTTTTACAGTTGATAATGTTTGCTGTACTTTGATCCAACAGGCTTCAAAACAAGTCTGTAGACTTGTACTGTTGTAATAGTGATAAGAACTGGACAAAGTATTTCCCACAAAATGTGGGTCATCCTTTATTTTCTTTTTCTGATAAATTGCTAGGTGTGGTTTTCTTCTATAAATCCCTGGTATAAATTTGGATTATGTAATTTGATAAGCCTTGGTGAACCTTGATTACTGATATAAAAGCATAGTTGACATCACTTTATCAATTTGTTGATTAGATAATTCCTGGCTCCTGAGAGGGAGAACAGGAGCCTTAAATCTGGATAACTACTTTCTTTTACGTCACACCTAAATGATTCAGATCAAACAAGTTTTTATATGAGATAAATCAGAGTAAATAAAATTCCAACCAACCTGGTTCTATGCAGAAAAGCAGTTTCTCCATAAACCCAATAACTGGTTGTGCCACCCTTAGCGGCAAAACGGTGCATTTGGCCATAAATGGCAGAGTGATCTTTGTCCCACTAGTCCTTGTGAATCGGGTTGAGGTTTTCAACCCTTTAAGGTTCATGCCAAAGCATCTCAATCATTTTTATGTCCAGACTTTCACTAGGCCACCAACCACATGTTCTTTTTGCTTTCACTCATAAATGTAATGGAGTGTGTGATCAGAGCCTTGTCCTGTATGCTTGAGCTTAAGGTCACAAACTGTTAACAGGATGTTCTTCTGAATTAAAACAGTATTCCAGGTTCTGCAGCAGCCCAGAGAGTCACACCAACCACAACGTTCCACTTTTCCTTCACCAGGCCACAGACTACTTCCCCTCAAAGCCAGATATATTTTGACAAATGTGACGCAGGCCTATTTTTTGTTTTTGCCTCTGAACTCTTGTTGAATCATGAACACTAAACTTAACAGGCACACAGGCCTGCAGGGCTTCAGGTTCTTTTATTACATCATAATCTGTTAAGTCGACCACTATTTTATCAACCTCCAAAAAGCAAAACACTTGCACAAGTAAGAGTTTTCAGTCAGAAATGTATTAAATTAATCACTTTCATTACTTTAACAAGCACAATTTACAGTCAGAACAGGCTATGGTCCATTAGTGCCTTAGACAATTAATACATTAGTCACTTGTAAAACACAAGGGCAGGATTTTTGTAAATTGCTGCTGAGTCACTTTACCTATCAAGTTATCAAACATGAAGCTGTACAAGAGACTCTGCGTTGTGCCCCTCATGTCTTTCAAGAGGCACAATGAAAGATCGAACATGTCATTTATCAGAGGCCTGTGTTTAACTATCAATGACTTTTATTTTAAAGATCGACATTTATGTTCTTTTGGTATGAGTTTTTAATATCATACGTGACTAAGATAGCTAGCTTTTGGTGTCCTTTGTGAAGGACCAATAGCAACACCAATGTGTAGATCTGAGAGCTGGTTGCTTCAGGTTCTTTTAATCCAAATAAATTTGTGCATCTTTAACCAGACTGACCCCCTTCTCTGTTAGAGACAAGGAGACGTGTTACTGCGTGGTTTCTCTGCATTAGCGAAAGGATGTGCAATGAGAAAATTTCTGCTGCTCCCTTTGAGAATGAAGGGAAACCACTGAGGTCACAGCACATCTAAACCTGTAGCGTTTAAAAAAGTAAATAAATAAACACCACATAAATATGTTATCAGGAAAACACTGATAGACGGGCCACAGCATATTACCTGGACTAAACACATTCAAAGATGGAGTTTGAAATATGTCAAGGTAATTTTTGATTCCAATAAATAAAACACTGAGGTGAGCTGCAGTCGAGTGAAAGGTTAGATAATTATCGTTTCTATACAAAGTAAGGGGTCCGACAAACAGATTCAACACAAAGTACTGAATCTAAGAAGAAAAAAAAAATCATGTACAGACACAATGTCTGTACACAATGTTTACAAGACTGTCAGATTATTAATAGACAATTTGACTTAACTGATTAAATTATACAATTTGTAAACTGACTTTGATTCAAAAATAAACCTTCCCAAACCTGTTGGGCTCCCATCTCCAACGAGTCATCCATTTTGTTGCATAATATCATTTGAGCTTAGACTAACGCTCTTTTAGCCGACTTATTCAGTCCTTCAGAGAGGAGCAGGACTCCGATTATCAACCAGGTGAATTTAGGATTAAATCGAGGTATCGCACAACTAACTGTTTCCCATTTCTACAAGCAAAGGAGAAAATAATAATAAAAAAAACAACAACAAACAAGTCAAACTCTGGAAGGAAATTATTGATGGGACACATTTTTTTCCCCCAAGGTGGCTGGAATGTTGAGCACATTTAGCCCCTTGTCCGAAATACCACGCCGACCTCTCTTCTCACATGGTGAAAGCAGAGGAAGGAACATCTGTGCAATGCGAAATGGGACAAGGGCAGAGTGCTGCTACATGCTGTACTGGAGCATGGAGAAGTTCCTCATGGCACTGTCCAGCGCCACACCCGCCTCCTGCATTTCATACCTGTGGAGAACAGCAAGTATGGATTTTAACTCATTTTCTTTGCTTCTCTAAGTGTAGCAGACTTTTTTTTTTTTTTTTAGCTGCCACTGGTCTCCAGTCTTACCAGTCTGGGGTGGAGATGGTGTAGTAGACAGGAAGCTGGCTGCAGGTGGAGACACAGCTGAACTCCTCCAGACCGCAGGTCCCCATGTTGGAGAAGAGGAGCCAGTCTCCCACCAGGAGCTCTGGCAGAAGGCAGCGCTCCACCACCTGGTCCAGATGGTCCAGTGACGGGCCCCACAGACTGCTGGGATACACCGCTTCATCAACACACAATGCATGCTGCAGAAATGAAGACAAAAAAAAGGTTGTTTAGAAGAAAATTTAGAGATGATCTCAACTGTGGAAGCATACAAAAAAAATAAACAAACAATCTTTAATTTCTGAGATTGTTCCGTTAGCTCATTGTCAAAGGTCACAATAGATGACAAAGCAGCAAATATCAAGTCATGAATCATGTAGTCGTTTTCTTGGATGGTTATCAGCCAACTTCCAACAAGCTACATCTGATTAGTGTTTCCTCAAGTCAATTGAGGACCAAAGTAAACATTGCGTAGAGGTGAACAAAGACTTAAGATGCACCAATTCAAAAAGGCTTTCTGGTGAAGAGGTGCATTAAATATGGAATGATTATCATGCCAAGTCTGAATGAGCTGACTGCCACTGTCAGGGGTTGACAAGGTTTTTAAAAAGTTACCGTTTCAAAACAACTAAAGGTTTCAGCAATTAGTAACAAAAACATGCACCTTCCCCACATATTGCTGGTCATTTGGCTGAAAGGTTTTTTCTTTGATTACGAGGAGGACAAACTTGGCTGCATGGACTTTTGTCATGTCTGACACAAACTGAGCATTACGAAATCTACTTCTGGTCACAACATTTATTAAGCAAACATGTAAGACTCATGATTGTGTGACGCATTCGGAAACATGGAATACTTTAATGTCTTTCTGCAACATTTATTACCATCTTAGTTTTGGACAATCACTAGAAAACAGCAATCAAGTGAGGCTGCATCACACTATGGATCAAAAATGTCGCTATATGGAACGTTTCATTTGGATATCAAAACACAATCATGTGCTGCATGCCAAATTTTCATAAAGCTAAAACATGTTTCTGTATTTAACCAGATCTGCTGTCAATGTGTTGGCTCTCTTGGGTGGAGGCCTTACTAACCTTGTGAACTAATGGAGTGGTGATGATGTTCCCCAGTAGCTTGTGGCTGAATGAGCCATAAACACCTTCGTTCATGTAGTACAGGAACTCTGTGTCCTCATTCTTCTCACCTGTTGTAATACATTTAAACATGTTAGAAATACAGTAACATTTCTGAGCTATGAATTTAAGAGTTGACATTCATCTCAACACCTTTTGCTCCAATTAAGTACATTCAAACAAGAAAAGGAGCGAAGAACAATTCAAATATCTCACCTTGAGACAAGCTGTCCCAGCGGCGAGTCACCACCTCTTTGCCAATAACACTGACAGCCAGGGTGAAAGCAGAGGCCACATAGAAGCAGCCAGGCTGCGCCAGAACCTGCACACCTGATCGCTGGGGGAAGTAGGCATCCAGGAGAGGTCGCACTGCAGACTCAACCTACAGGAAAAGAGAAAAATAATTATTCAAGCAGATTTTAAAGGAGAGCTCAAACTAAAAACACAACTATTTCACTCAATTGCTGGTTTCTTATTTAGCGTAAATTTCTATCTTCCAAAGTGCTGCTGGAAAGTGGCAACTAAAACATAACCTGCATGCCCAGAGTAAGTGTACAGATTTTGAGCTACTTTAATTTCAACAATAAAATTCAATGCAAAACAAAACACAGATTAGCAAAATTTTGATTTTTGAAATCTCGTCATGACTATTAAAACTGACCTGTTTGAGCTGAAACTCAGAGCCAGTAAATCCACCACCGATATCCAGGATCTGCATGTTAAAGCCCAGATCCAGCTGACAAGGAAAAACAAGTTAGTCGATCCCAATAAAACTCCATTTACGTCCAAACGTTTTTTTAAAGCTGGTGCTTACCCCCATGTCAAATACACAGCGAGCGTCTGACAGAGAACGGGTGTAAGCCTGCTGCAGGTCCTGACAGGAGCTGGGGATGTGGAAGGCCGCTCCCACCACTTGGACCCCCAGCTCCTTGGCCATCTCCAGCAGATGCCTGCAGCTCTTCAGTGAAAAACCAAAGGGCATGCTGGTCTCTGCTGCATGCGCCTCGGTGGTTAACTGCAACAGCAGCCTGAACAAAAGAAAAGAAACCTCCAACTAAATCACATGCAACTAGAAGTTTATGCTTGAAGTGTGTTGCAAGCTCAAAAAACATATTTCTAATAAATTGTTGATGACGAGCATTTTCTCATTTACTTTGCCTCTGGGTGCAGGCGAGCGATCTTGGAGAGCTCCGCCTCATTCTCACAGATGAGGTGGTGTACACTGTTCTTGGCGGCATACTTGATGTGTACCAGCTGCTTGAAAGCGCTCGACAGAATGATGTTTTCTGGGGGAACGCCGTGCTCCAGAACCAGGCTCACCTCAGCCTGAATGGAGGAAAACACACAAGTCAGGAGAAATTCACAGATTCCAGAAGAAAATCGCCCATGAAAATCATAAAAAATAACTACAGCATTACGTAAGTTTAATGGGTAACACTTATCAGCTGACAAGTAATCAATTGAGTGCTTGTGATGCAACCGCCCCAAAAGACAAAATGCTTTCATAAGAGGATGAATCGCTGTGTTGATTAAAAAGATATCCTCACCTTGTTAGCACAAACAAAGCCCAGGCCCAATGATGCCAGCACCTCGATGACTGCAGGGCTGCTGTTGCACTTGACCGGGTAGTAAGGCTGCACCTGCGGCACCATGCTCTGCCAGCATGTATGCTGGCGCATCAGGGCACCGAGGTCGCCCACCACAAATGCACTTTTCTCCACCTGTCAACACAACAGCAGTTAAACAGCGCAGCTCTTACAAAAATTCAGCTTATTCTAATCAAGACTGACCTGATCCTGTTCACAGATGTGTCCATCAATAACATCTTCCAGGGTAACTCCTCCATCCAGGAGTTCAATGATGTAGCTTGGTTTGTCAGGGAATCCTTTCATCTTAACCGTGTTCCAATAAGCCGACGATCATAAAGAAGTAGTAAACGAGTCCGGGGGTCACGACTGAGCCAATGGGGTCCTGCCGGTATGCAACAAACTGAAAAGACGGACACAAACAGAATCAACATGATGCGACTTAGAAATTCTTCATTTGTTTTGTGTTTTTTAAAGTGTAACATTCTGTTAAGACTTGCTTTATTTTCATACAGATAAAAGAAACACTAACATGGACAAGTCAGGAGATGGACCTGTCCCGCTATCAGCTAGGATCCCAAGGTGGCTCAGCGTTGAAGTCAAAGTGCTCCCGGTAAAGGGCCGCCCCTAGGCCCTCTGGGTAGCGCTCATACACCTGTACAGAGACAGGGGAGCCCTGGAAAAAAAACAAAAAACAATGTTAGACATGAATGCATGCATAAGAAGCAATAAAAAGGGCATCTACATGGAGCTGGCAATGTTACAATCAGCATCTGACATTTTCAAACTTTATATTGCAGGCTGCACTGAGCCCTCAAAAACAGCTTTGTATTTGTTGTTTCAGTAATATGAATTCCCACTGGCGTAAAGGAAACACCAATGATATGTAGAGTGTAAATGCATGAAAATTCATCTATACACAGAATAAAAATAAAGCGCCCAAGCAGTCCACTGAGCTTGTGATCTTGCGATGACAACTGCAATTCAATATAGTCTGTAGCTATATTGACTAAACATGCATAATTGAACAGTTATATTCAAGTGCAACATATGTATATTTTTTGAAAGTTTGTTTTGTGGATTTCGGTCACAATTTCTCATAGGTTTCAGTCTGAATGAAAACATAAATTAGCCCAAATTTTCAGCTTTTAAAACTATGCCACTGTCCTAATTTCAAACCTACAAACAAGACTCAAATAGTATCAATACTGAGCCACAACTTAAAAAAACAAACAAAGAAAAACAAAGGAAATACGGAAATCTAAAATATTTTTGTTTTACTTTTATTCAATCTCTTTGCCTAAAATATACGGTAAACGTGACCCTTTCCTCCCTTATGCTGATGAGACTTGACTTAAAAAGTTTCCGAACCACAGAAGAGGAAACAGTCATGCGGCTTAAATAAGATCTAGGCCTCCTTAATGTAATGTGTTGGTGAAACTCATCTTTAATGCCACTAAACTCTAGAAATAACAATACAATATGAGACAGTACTTATTCCGCAACCATTTAGATAGCTTCGTTATGTTTATTTAATAAAAAAACGGTGGTATTTATCTTACTTCCACAAAAGATAACATGGCCGGTTTGTCAGGCATTTAATGCGTCTCCCCAAATCTCGCGCATGCGTTGTAAGTGAAAACACTGACTGACAATTTGACAAATTGAATATTAATTCAATGCGTCACCAAAGATGATAAAATAAACCACCAGTACCGTTACAAATGTCAAAAATAAACGTGGTTATACTGGCAAAACGGATGGGGAAAACATAAACACGCTGGGTAAAGAGTCAAGGCAGAAAAGCCGCTAACGTTAGAGTGGCTGTCGGCTGCCCTTCGATCGGAGATGGCTGTGTTAACGCCGTATTTTCATAATAATCCCAGAACAAACCTCAACACAAATCCACTACCCGAAAAACACACCAAACCTGACTCGCTAAAGCAACATTTACATGTTCAAATTAAAGCGGAAGACATGTCGAAATCACAGAGAGCAGTGAACGGGTCTGTCATGTGTAGCAAGCCAGCAGAAAGAGCAGCCCGCCATGTTAACGTCCGCTTAATGAACCCTCCTTGGAGCAACAGCCGGGGACCGCTTCGCTGTACTTACGTGAGATAACGGCCGAAAGGTTTTGGAAAATCGTCTTCTCTTTTTCGGCGGAATTTTTAAAGAGTAGTGGGCCCAACGTTGAAAGAAAGAAAGAAGGCTATTTTTGCCATATGTTTAGGTCGGAAACCCGCGTTGACTCGCTGCGTCCTCTCTGTCGGTTGGTGGGTGGAGAACTACTGGAAGAGAGCAGGGGAAGTAGAAAAGGTAATCAACGGCCAGTGGGCGGCGCCAGTCGTTTCAGTTCCACCAATGAACGCTCTGCATTTTTGAGCGCATACCAAATATGTATTTCCGAATATTGTAAGGTCCGCAGTATCCCCGGCTTGTTCATTTAGGTTACATAACCATAAACTTTCCATACATGACCGCACAATAAACCAGCTCAATACTACTCTTGTTCTGTTTTTAATAAGACAATGATAGGTTGCTATGGCTGCACAGCTTAGCCGCAATAAACCAAATGTAGAAGAACACCTACTTTTATGGAGAACCTACATCATTTAACTGTAATTGTAAACTAGAAGTCAATGTTTTTTAGACGCTGGAAAAGCATGACAGGACAAATCTTTAATATAGTAGATAATTCACATCAGAGCTTAAAGTGTTATCCACTTTTGGAGGTATTTACCCCACAAAAACCAGTTTAACAGCTGATATCCTTGATGTCCTTTATTCATTTTGTTGTTTCTCAATTTTAAAAACAATAACGTGCATAAATGTAAACAAGATAGCAAAACATTGCACTTTAAAGAAATGTTTGGTATGTTTATATGTTAAATGAAAATACAATAATAGATGTGTAAGAACACATATTCTGGGTATTAGTAAAATGAAGTATTCCCATAAACAAAGACTTGAAAAAACAGTTAAACTTATTAAATTTCAACCACAATCTTTAATATATTTCTTTACATTTTTAGTAAAAATACAAATTGTGTCCTGGAGATGAACTACAGTCATGTATTAGATTGGTGTAGTCAAAGTTCATATCCAAATCAAACAGAATCTTTGGCTAGGCTTAAAAAAATAATGTACCGTAGATCTCCATTCAATCTGATTGAGCTTTAGCTGTTGTTTTTCTTTTTTCTTTTAATTCAACCAGGTAAAAGGATTAAAAAATACTTTTCATTTTTAGCCTCAACATGCAGAAGTAGCAGTTAAATACTGTTTTACAAAGAAGACTGAGGGGAAGTTTTTATCTTTGCACCTTTAAAGATATCATCTCAAGACACATTTCAAAAAATAAATCATTTCAATCATGCATAAATTTCAGTTTATTCTAGTTATCAAACAACCCAGTAAAGTTCAGTTTATTATTCAAATTAGTTTAAAAGATTTTCTATCTAAGAAAGCCCAGCAGATTCGAATGAGGCATTGACTAGCAGCATTCAATCTTCAGTTAAATCCCAATAAGTTACACTGATTGTAACATGACAAAACGTAAAAAGTTTAAGGATTATGAAGACTTTTTAAGACAGGAAATACTGTGGCAGTTGTGACAATGCAAGAGGGTTAAGCAACATATAATGTATGAAAATGAGGTTGACAGTGCAAACCTGCTCAGACTGCCTTTGAATAGCTTAAGGCATTTTCTCAGTTAAGCTAGAGCTTGTTTTTGTGTATAAAGGAGCAAACAGCTTTCTACATGGTAATAATAATAATAATAATAATAATAATAATAATAATAATAATAATAATAATAATAATAATAATAATAATAATAATAATGAAATTATTTTCATGTGATTTTTTATGAGGTTTGAGACTTGCTCGTGGGAAAGTTTTGAAAGTCAGTGAGCCAAAAGTCCCCTTATTGCAATAGGATCAGGCAAATCCAGCTGATTATAAGTTTTTAAAACCTCATTTCAGTTTAAAGTCTGCCTGCTTGTGTATCATGGAATGTAGGGGATTAAAATATGTCAAATTTTTAACTATTAACTCTTTATATTTTCTTCGTCGCCCTGTCTCACTTTTTGTTCGTGATCATTTAGCTGAACCTTTTTAGATAATCCAGATTGATGTAAGAATTTTCTAATGCAGCATGATGTATTATATAAAATTCTGTAGACCACACACCGTTAAGACAAGCAGAAACGTTTGGCCTGCATCTGTCACGGTCAGATGACTTGTGTTTTTGTGCTATGGAGGAACTGTGTGGGGTGGCCCAAACACCCTTATCTTTTTTTATAGCACTTCAATGAACTCAAAAAACACTCTGACACAATTATAGGCACTAAAGATTGTGAAGAGGAAAGTCCTACATGGAATTTTTTATAAAGGTTTTTATCTACTTGTTTAAACTTCATCTAAATGCTTTGAGGCATTCTGTACAGTCTGACAAGAATAATGAGTTAGATGATTTTCAGGAAATTTGTTTAATGCTCAAGCACTTAATATTTTGCACATTATTAATCCAGACAAAAGTTTGTTTTTGCAACTTTTAAAGGAAAAGTAAAGAATGTACTTTTATATTCACGAGGATGGGGGACAAAATCCAGTTTTGTGCTCCGGTTCTGCTGAGTCTCATTAAAATGCAGTCACTGTTCTGAGAAAGGAAATTTAATTTTGAGCCAGAAGTAACAGATAGAAACCAAAATTAGCATAAATAATCAGTTTCACATCCTCCAAACATCTATGCTTAAAAAAAAAATCCAAAGACAATGTTTTTTTCAATGACTGAGATATGAGATAAGATGTGTGCTGTAGAGGATTTATTCTAAACAGCAAAATGTCTGATGACAAATTTAATGCAACATTATGTTGCAAAAGTCATAAATGAGTCAAACGTCAAATGGGAAAAAATCCAGCTATTCCATTTTAGTGTTTTTTTTTTTTTTTTTAAACCCCCACAACAATCAGTTTATTATTTATATCTACGTTCTCCTTAGCAAACACACTCTGGGTTTTCTTTCCGTCATCATAACAAAGTATTCACAAAAAAACTCAAGCCAATTAAAAATATATATCACAAGAAATGCGAGAGCCCCCAGTGTAAACATTTAAACAGAATTGGATTATAAATGTGAAAACGTAACTATTTAAGGGTTTCTACAAAATAGCATTGCTCATAGTTGGAAAACAAAGCTACTGATTTCTAGACATCTACTGCCCCCTAATGGCAATAAGGTGCACAGTACAGTACCTTTAACTCACCACAAGGAGGCAATGTTTCACAAAAGCTGAACTTGTTTTAAAGGCAGGCAGGCAGGCAGGCAGACAGAGAGACAGAGAGACAGACAGACAGACAGACAGAGAGACAGACAGACAGATAGATAGATAGATAGATAGATAGATAGATAGATAGATAGATAGATAGATAGATAGATAGATAGATAGATAGATAGAAAACGGTACATTATCATCCAAAAGAAGCTTTATGTTTTGCCACCACGGGAGGGCAGCAGTGTGAAGGAGCGGTTGCGCAAACGCAGAACTTCTTCCTTGATCAGCTGACCGTGAGTGAGATGCCCAGTTGAAGGACCTGTGAATGTTAAACCTTATATTTTCCGCTTCATATATGGAAAGCTGTGTCTGTTTCATTGAGTTAAATCCCGTGACCATCGCGTTGAGACCGTCAGGCTCATCGGTAAGTGCAGAAATCCTCTATTTATTAGTGTCGTGACGACGCGAGGCTGCAGCGATAAACAAGCCCGTGTCAGCAGCAGAGGTAGCAATCATTACATGAACCAGGTTTATTCAGCTGCTTTTCATAGATTTTTTCTCTTGCACTAAAAGTTATCCGCAACTTAAAGACGAGCAATCCTTGGATCATGTGATGTTCATCCCCTTTAATTAAGCAGATGATCACTGTTTAGCAACGCTTCTCTGCTTAGACTGATCATATGACCATAAATCACCCGACCTGTCTTTTTCCGCAGTATGTGGTTCTGAAGATACTTTGTAGTCATAAAGACAAATAGGAAGTGTACAGTGGAAACAAGGAAACGAAATATCAGTCATCTGAGTTCTGTTCTGGACAGATGTCTTCTTCAGTATGTGTAAGCGTTGGTGGTATAGTGGTTAGCATAGCTGCCTTCCAAGCAGTTGACCCGGGTTCGATTCCCGGCCAACGCAAAACTTTTTTCATTTTTTTAATGAGAATAAAAAAATATGGTCATAGAAATTAAGAACATTATCATGTTGGATAATCCCGTTGTGTTGGTTTTCCCTGGTTAGTTCAATATTTGACTCACACACTCTTGTTTCTGAGAAGTGTTTTCAATCTATTGATGAACAAGTCCTGAGCAAGTTGTGGCTTGGATTTAGTACAGTGAACACACAGTGGTTTGACAGAGAAAATTAATGAGACAGACTCTGTATGAACAGGTAAAGGGCCAAGTAGGGGGAAACAAAATCAACTGTCAGGTGCAAGTCTTTTTCTTATTTTTATAATGGGAGGACTTACATGTATAATTTGTAAGTTTGGATTTAAATCAACATCCAAATTTCCAAGATTCTTTGTATTATTTTCTGTGCAGAAGACCAAATAACCGACTTACACGTGTGAACCTAATCAGCAATCTTTACTTCTAAACTAACAATTCTTCTTCTTCCCTGTTTACTACCATCAGTGACTTCTCTACACCAACAGCTGGGTGAACTAACTTCCTGAAAGCAGCCATGACAGAATTCTGGTTGATCTCCGCTCCGGGGGAGAAGACCTGCCAGCAGACCTGGGACAAGCTGATGGTGGCCACTACACGGACCAATAACCTGTCCACCAACCACAAATTCAACATCCCAGACCTTAAGGTAACACTGTACGCTCACCCTATGAATTATCTACATTGATGTTTTTCTTTGTTGAATTTTAGTGTTTACATCAAACAGGTTGGGACTCTTGATGTGTTAGTGGGCCTGTCAGATGAGCTTGCAAAGCTAGACACTTTTGTGGAAAGGTAAACCACGCCACTATGAGCTTGTATGGTTTTGTTGTGTAGTAGGAAACTTGTTTTTATCTAAGTTCAGACTACATTTATTTCCACCTCTTTTATGTGATGGTTTTATTGGCATGTTCAGTGTGGTGAAGAAAGTTGCTCAGTACATGGCTGATGTTCTGGAGGACAGCAGAGACAAAGTCCAGGAGAACCTACTAGCTAACGGAGGTAAACATCATCAACATACCTGCAAAAGTATTCATAGCCTTGTGACCTTTTCACATTTTGGCCACAAACATCCTTTTTATAAAATGGTCTATCACATAAAACGATAGACTATTAAGCCTTAGCCTTAAGCTAAGGCTCTATCAAGCTAAAAGTGAGAGGACACATGCATTTTAATAGATAAAAATCTAAAAATGCTGCATTCAGCCTCTTTTACTCTTAAAATTCAGGGCAAATATTTGTACCAAGTCACCTAATTAGCAAATAAAGTTTATCTCTGTGTAATTTGGTCTGAGTGTAAATTCAGGTCTTCTGTTCAGGCCTCAAAGGTAGAGAAGATTAGTGGAGACCAAGACACACATCAGACCAGTCAGGAAGAAAGCTGCGCAGATGCAATATTTCACAGTTTGAACATCTCCCTACTGGCTATTCAGTCCATCATCTGAAAATGAAAAGCATGGCACCACATTTGCAGTTGGCTGCAAACCATGTAGATGGCACAGTAAGCAAGTTGAAGAAGGTTTAATAAAGTATTTACAGATGCAAGCCACACTTTTCAGATTTTTAGTTGTGATTTTTTTTTGTTGAAAATCATGGATCATTAACTAAAGTGTTTATCTGCAACAAAATGGAAATAGATGGAAGTGATACAACTTCTTTTGCAGGGCAGTGTGAATAAACAGTAATCAGGCATCACTTTTCCTTCATATATTGAAAAATCTGCAAGTAAAAACAGTGAAAGTGAAAAATTTGAAAGCTGATGACTTTTCTATGGGTTGCAGTTGACCTGGTCACCTATATCACCAGATTTCAGTGGGACATGGCTAAATATCCAATCAAACAATCACTGAAAAACATCTCTGAGATTGTCTCCAAGGTAAACCTGCTCCCCTTTAAGTTACCTTTTACTGAAGTTTTTTTGTGAATTATACCTGAAAGAAAATGTTTGGTGCACTAAATTAGAGTATAATTGACTTCTAGCAAGTGACTCAGATAGACAACGACCTGAAGGCCAGAGCTTCAGCTTACAACAATCTGAAGGGAAACCTGCAGAATCTGGAGAGGAAGAATGCGTGAGTAATGTTGAAGTTGGGTTTCAATTATTATTTTCTGCACATATTGAAAGAAAACAAGCAAAAATGCTCAGATGGCTCTGATCTCTAGCTGGAGAACATACCATAACAATAGCCTTTCTGCTAGCAGTGTGAAGTGACTTTGTGTGTTCTTCCAGAGGGAGTTTGTTGACCAGGAGTCTGGCTGACATAGTGAAGAAAGATGACTTTGTGCTGGACTCAGAGTACCTGGTTACCATGCTGGTGGTCGTCCCCAAGTAGGATAATTTACAAAATTATCTGCGTGATCAATATGAGAGCAATAGGCTGAATTTCTGTAGCTACAACTTTGTGAAATGTGAAGATGTGTTGTTTTTGTCATATCACCGTTAATAACTCTATTCCCATAAACTATTCTTTTTAATGCGTGTATGTTGCATTAAGGTGTTGTTTGTGTTTTCAGTTCTGTCTTTTTTATTTTATTTTTAATTAAATTTTTTTATTGTAAAACAACAACATTATATTATTTTATTTATTTATTTATTTATTCCCCCCAGGACGAACTACCTTGACTGGCAGAAGACATATGAGACGCTGGCAGAAATGGTCGTACCTCGTTCCACTAAGTAAGTCCCTTTGATTTTACATAAAATAAACAGTTACAATAAGTGATTTAGTTTCTTCAAACAATTGGAACGATATGAACTGTATCTAGCTAAATAAAAATATTCAAATATATGTAAAAAGAAATTACAAAAAAGCAAAAAATACATTATAAATGATTATAAAAGAAAATTAATATTTGTCACTAATAAATTTTTTCTACTGAACATCTTTGCTCATATTTTAGTGTAGCAAATAAAAGGTTCCAGACATGTTCTCAACCTTTGGCAATATTCAATAAGTTCAAGTCCCTTTTTGTATTGGTTGGTAACAGATTACAGGACATTTATTTTTTATGTTCTTTAAATTAACCTCTATTTCATCAGAAAAATCCCATCGAAATTAAAAATCTCTATTTCAAGGGAATCCTGACCAAGACTGGCAGCGGTATGCAGCAGGTGGTGAAGCAGATTTGTTGTGTTGCAGAAGCACAACCTACACAACATGCTTATTTTTACATTTATTTATTTGAATCTGCACGAGTCTCACTCAAGTTAACCAGCAACATTTTTGTTCGTTGGACACTGCTGCAGCTGCTGTCACTGAGTGAGTGTGTGGTCATTTCACTCATTTTTGCCATTTTGTACCTAATGCAATATTTGGTTTGCATTTGTCAGCGCAGACCATTTCTCTCTCTAAATTATTAGAACTCGTCATACAATTCCCACAGCGCTGAGCCACATTCAGGATTTATAGTTTTGATAAGCAAACATTGATTCTGTGTCAGTATGTAAATAAAGTTTACAGGCAGTCATTATAAGACATTGTTACCACATGCTAAGAATAACGTGCATTGCAGTTGAGTCCAACGTTAATGCAATTATTCACTTGATTACTTACTGTAAAATTCCAAACATGCTCTGCATCTTCTCACTGGGACGTATTCTCTGCTCTTTCTCGCAGGCAGCTGTATGAGGACAACGACAGCGGCCTTTTCAGTGTGACGCTCTTCAGGAAGGCTGTAGATGACTTCAGACACAAAGCCAGAGAAAACAAGTAACTTCTCCTGATTCATCTGATAAATAGACATGGACACATTTGTTGGCACCTGCTTATGTTGCAGTATTTTAAATGTCCCATGACAAATATAGAAATATCCAATCCTTGATTTTATTAGATGTTCATTTGAGGTTGGTAGAATTGTTGCCTGGAAGAAAGAAAATCCAGGGTTTAATCAGGTATAGACAATGACTGAATGGATGGAAGAATAGAATATGAGTCTTTGTGGGTCCCCGTTATCTTATTCATCGTTTTCAGCAGATTTGGACATTTGTCCAAACCAGACCAGCTAGGGATGTCATACGTGATAACTCAATTATTGTCTTGTAGGCCAATAACAACATATTTTTACAGACACTAACCAGTTGTAGCAGTTATTAAAAGAAATGATAGTACTCCATGTCTTTCCTCTCCCTTCCTTGCACATTTATTGTCTGTGAATTGGGCTGTGAATAAAAGCCACTTTTGCCACAAAACCATAAAAAAAGCACAAAACCGTGTGTCAACAAAGTTGTCTACATCTGTTACTTCTTTATAAAGACTTTTAGAGGTTTTGTGAAAGAATATTCTAACTGCTGTTCTTCACCCTGACTCAGGTTTACAGTGCGCGACTTCCAGTACAACGAGGAGGAGATGAAGGCAGACAAAGAGGAGATGACCCGCCTGTCCACAGACAAGAAGAAACAGTTTGTAAGACTGCCTTTCATTCACATACAACGTGACAAAGTACAGGATGTTGATGGGGGTAACGACATGTATGGAAACAACTCTACGTTGTTTCTGACATAATGTTCTGATACATGTAAAAGGACTTTTCTCAATGTTAAGCTATGTTTTTTATTTTTATTTATTTATTATCAATCTAGGGTCCTTTGGTGCGATGGCTGAAGGTGAATTTCAGTGAGGCCTTCATCGCGTGGATTCACATAAAAGCGCTGCGTGTGTTTGTTGAGTCAGTATTGAGGTGAGAGGTAGTTAACATGTAGCGTCGAACATAATGTCAAACAGTAAGATTGATGGCATCTGGGTTGAAAAATATTGGAGAAATATGGAATTGTATTATTTTTATTTTATTTATTTTTTTTTTAGATCTGAATAAGTAGATTAGAAAAAGAAGACTGTGAAAAATGATCTTGGGTTTTGAGACTTTATTTTTTATATAGAAAAGTCTCATACTTCGATCAAGGCTGGACCCTTTTGATTTTCTTGTCCAATAAACTTTTTTCATTGTGTGGAAGTGTTGCTCCCTGGTGGTGTCATCCGGCATATGCAGCTTAAATGTAAAAACGCCTGAATATCTGCTGTAATTTCATTTTTTATATTAGTACTCAAATGTAAAAAAATTACTTGGTGACCTACATCTATGCTTGTTTTTGTAGATATGGGTTGCCAGTTAACTTCCAGGCCATGCTGCTTCAGCCCAACAAGAAGAACATGAAGAAACTTAGAGAGGTGCTGTATGACCTGTACAAACACCTGGACAGCAGTGCTGCCGTCATTGACGTGAGTTTCAGCCATGGCTATGGACTATCTGATGAAATGATTGTGATTACTTAGATAGAGCCCATCATCTTTTAATGCACCCATCAACTAATTGATACATTAGGTTTTGATACATTGACTAAATGTACTTTATATAAGCTAATATTAGATATAAGTGTAATTTGACTTGTGAGCTGAACTTTGGTTTTGGCCTCCAGGCTTCCATGGACATCCCAGGTCTGAATCTGAGCCAACAGGAGTACTACCCGTACGTTTACTACAAGATCGACTGCAATCTTCTGGATTTCAAAGTCTGAAAACCTGGCTATTACCTTAATATGCTGTAATGTTTTGATGTGACATGCTTACTTTACAAGCTTTAATTTATTTTGTTCTTTCACCCGATTTTTCCCTCTTGTTTCCCTTTTTTGGTTTCCATTCAAATATTTTCTTGTACATTTCTAAGTCAACACATCAAGTATGACTTTCTTGTAAGAATACAAAAGTGCTCAACTCTACAGATTTTTGTTGTTTGCTCTTTGCTCCTCGTTGTATATCCATAGTATCTCCTGTGACTCTCAGGAGCTCTGGTGACATTCCCTATTTACCTTAAAAAAAGTGCATTTTTAGAAGAGAAATAAACATGTGGGAGATCTGAGAATACGGCTAAACACCGTGATAATTTATGCCTCAGAATAAGCAACTGTGTTTTTTTTTTTTGCTTCTTTCAAATGTGTTGTGTTTATTTATCAAAAATAGGTACCTGTTTTTATGCATTCCTTCTCTTGATGTGATCTGTGATACACTAAATTGCTCAGTTTACAAAAGGGCATTATTTGCTTCACGATTCCCTTGAAGAATATCAAGCACTGGTATGTGTGCTAATGCTGTGTTGTTAGTGTGAAGGAAAATAAACCACATGTTAAAAAATTAATGTGAAAATAAATTCAATACGTTATAGATACAGTTTTTATTGTCCTCTGTTAGACAAACAAACCTGCTTCGATGTAAATAAAACCATCACAAAGGATTAAATAGTCAAATAGCATTGCAAAATGTATTGGGATTAACTGAATTTCAGTTTCTGGAATAAAAATGGGAAAATAAACGCTTGGTCTAGAATAGTTCTTGTCAGTAAATACAATTTTGTAAGTAATAAGCCATTGTAAATTGGGCCATGAAGCCAAATCTAAAATCAAACAGATCTTTGGGAGATCACTGTTGGTACACTTAACCCTAAAAACTGTGTGCACTCCGTGCAAGTTTCTGATGCACTGTTACTGGTAAAGATGGGTAAAATACAGGAGCCCAAGAGGGTCAAGTATTTACAAAACCTGCAACAAAAGCAAAATGAAAGAATTGGGCTATACTGTAAGATTTTACACAGACAGGATACAGTCCAGTTTCAGCAATAATTATAAAATAGCCCTTGGGTGTTTACCTCTTTTACCATCCTCCTGATTGTACTTGCTTGCAATACAAACTTGAGTCCTTGTCCAACTGGGTTTCCCACATTTCCTGTTTTTTTTTTGTTTTTTTTATTTTTTATTTTTAGCTTTTTAATTAACGTTCTTAATTAACTCAGGTTTAGGTGAGTGGCTGTTTTCTTAGTAGAACTTACTGAGTTATTGAGATCAGCACCAAACATGCATTATCCAAATGGCATGATTTCTTAGCTTTCCCATTTTGAGGAGTGACCAAAAAACATTTTGTACATTTGCACTTCATGGTTATAAGATCCAGGCACCATAAAATATTAAATAACTAAATACCAAAATGCTTGCAGTATATAAATTTCATAGAAATGGTGTAAATGAGTGTGACAGCAGGGATTTGATTAAAAAAACAAAACAAAAAAAAACATGGGATTTTTACCCCCTGAATAAATACGCTGAAATTAAATGCTGGAAAGAACAACATTTAACCGCATTTTGCAAAAAAAAAAAAAAAAAATGAATGTAATTTAATTTAAAACATTTTACATGCGTTTACCCCATAAATATGACATATCAGTCTGAAGATTATTAACGATAAATTAATAAAACAGCAAACAGGGAAGCGTGGTAATTTCACGAACTTGTCGTGCACCTTTCCAAATATTTTTGCTCAACGCTGCTAAATAATTTGGATTCGGAGTAGTATTTGTTTGCATGATGATCATGACGGTGCTCGTCGTAGTGATGATGCTCGCAGCATCTTGAGCTGAGCCAATCAGCGCTCTGAGTCTGCGCAGTGTGAACTCCCTCCTCTCCTGATGACGCACAACACCTCTGTGTGTGTTGATGCTGGTCAGCTGCTGACAGCTTGTGGAGAGAAACATCAACCACCGCCAGCAGCAGCAGCTGATGAGGATGATGGAAGAAGAAACAGGGACTGAACCGATGTGAAGGATGCTGCTGCTGCTGTGAGACAAACCGAACCGTGTTTCCACACCCCCGCTTTTACCCGTGTCAGCGTCAGCTACACCTGCCGTGGATGGTTTTCTCGATGGGTTGTGGAGGGAGTCGGGCGGACGCGATAATCGAACCGAGGTACCATGAGAGCTGGACCAGAGAAACAGAGTCGACATGGCTTACGAACACGGACGTAGAACCCCCCGTGTCGGTTCCGAACAGTAAGTTGGATCCTAGGATCTCTCGCTGCAGGCCAATTGCCTCTTGAAAACCACTTCATGTGGACTGGAAAATTATGCTCAAGTGCAAAATGCAAATCACAACTATTCCCAGCAGACACAGGGCCATATGTTTTATTCATTTTATTTGCGTTGTTATTCTGTTAAAGGTAAAGCTGTGGAGGCCGGTCTGAAGGAGAAGAGGATGGTGACAACAGGAACCCAGTGTGGGAAGCAGGCCATCACCACCAATGGCTCCAACCACCAGAGGAGACCAAGGCGCTCCTTGACTGATGGACAGTGCTGTGAAAAAGTACTTTTCTCCCTTACATATTTCTTCTGTGTTTGCTTTTCTGTCACACTTCAGTGTTTAAGATCAGCAAACAAATTTTAATTTCTGGGAAAGATCCTGAGTAAATTAAAATGCAGTTTTCAAATAATAATTTCAATTAGTGTAGGAAAGCTATCTAAACCAAGCTAGTGAAAAAGCAAGGTGCGTCACCCTTGGCCATCAAGCATTTGTGATTGACAATGGGCCTTTTTCTTGTCTGTGCATGAATTTTGGCTCACTTTCCTTTGCAGACATGTTGCAGTTCAGTTACATTCAAGCATAAATAGTCTGCTTAACGTCACAAAACAGCATCAAATCCGCTTAAATGTCTCAAATTGGTGGCCAGACATCTTCTCACTGCATTTTTGGATTAAATGCAGAGTTCAGGATTCCTGCAAATTTTTCAGGTACCATTTGCTCACTATTGTTCTCTCATTGGCCTCTGAGATTTGCATAGGACAGCTGTAACTCAAGTAGATGAGGCCTGTTATGTGCACTGGATTTTATTATCAGTGCAAAAAGGGAGTAAATACATGTGCATGCCATATATGCTCAGTTTTAGCAAAATGTGGAAAACCATGTGCCATTTTCCTTCCACTTTCCAAGTATGCACTACTTTGTGTTATTCTGTTGCTTATAATCTAAGTAAAAGTAATAAATTAGAACTAGTAATAAATTAGAACTAGGGTTCTAATTTATGATTTTTTCTATGCTGCTCCAACAAAATATTCAAGCTCTTTATGCATCTTTACCTAGAGTACCAATTGAACGGTGGGTATTCAATCAGTTAAAACCAATTCAGCTCATATCACTGCAGCAGGATTGATTAACTCTGGTCATCGTTGTCTTCTCACTGCCTTGTGTGGTTCAAAGTGATATTTAAAATCTTTTTCACAGCAAAGTACTCGCGACTCCAAAAGAGGAGCATCGAAAGAGGCCAGCGCTTTGTCCAAGGACGGCCAGCCTGTCAGTGTCAGCAGCCCTGGAGCTCCTGAACCGGAGACCGCCTGCGACGAGAGATGAAAGAAGAGCTGCAACACCGTGAGGAGGCAAATTAGCTGGGCTGCAAGAATATTTAATCACACAGCAGGGCAAGGACTTGCAGACGTGTCCGGATGATCTTTGCTTGCGACTTTGTGCCACTCTGGCTCCTGAAGGCAGCGATTCACCTAACAGGGCGCCTGCTTACGTCTCCACCCAAAGACCTCGAGATGCTGCATTGCTGTTGCATGTGTGAGGAAGAGAGTGGGAACCGAACACCATGCTTTTTCCTCCATGCTCATAGTACCAGTCAGGGAATGTGTCACTGTGTTAAGACAATTTTAAGAAGAAAAAAACAACATTTGAAAAGGAGAGATTGCCCCATATGCAGACTATAATCTTAATCTGCACATCAGATGTGCTCTGTGTCGGGGCTTCCTTAAGAATTTGCTTTTGTTCTTTGTGCAAATATTTTGTTGTTGGATTGTGCTGTTTAAGCCCAGTCAGTGCAGTGAGTAATTTTCATTAAAAAAAACAACCTTAAAGTGCTGTTTAAGTGCTGAGATTGGGGTGTCTGAAGCTTGAATGCTAAAGACATTCTTCTTAAGCCTTTGCAAGATAAAAAAAACAAACTACACCTGCATGTGCCTACAATTCCTCTTAATTTGAACAGAACTGTTGATTTTTGTTTTTTGCATTTGTTCTGTATAATGTGCTGTACGGTTCTGTTTTAGTCTCTATTTTGTGTTTAATGGAAAATTGTATTATTTACAACAATGCAATGTATAACATTGTTGGGGCTCACACTGATCTGCATGTGGACACCTGTATTATACTGCTAAGCCATTGAACTTCAAAGTATTTTAGATAACAAGAACTCATGAAATAAACTCAGGAGGTCGGAGGTGATGCGGTAGTGCGGTAACCAAACTAATGACCAGCAGATGGCGATGTTGAACACCTGATGCTGCAGAAGGCTTACAAGAATCAAGAGGAAGCTGTGATGCTCAGATGGGCTTGATTGTAAATAAAAGACAATCTGTTGGTTATGACTTCAGCCAGACTTGACAAGGTATGCCTGGTTCTTCCCAAGAGGTTTAATTATTAACTCAGTCACACTCGACTTATGTTTCAAAACAAAGTTTTGTAACAGTCTTACAAGGAAACAGAGTTTTCTAACTTTGTTAGAAAATTAATAATCTAATTTCCCTTAATTAGATTATTAAGGGAAAGGAATAAATATAAAATACAAAAGTTATTTGAAAGCAACCACACACTGGTGTTCTTGAAAATATACAACAATCTACCAAGATTAGAGTAAACATATAGCTTACATTCTTTATTTGAAACCTTGGTGACGTGCTTAAGAAAGTCACCTCACAAATCTACCTAACGGTATGAAGTTGATGGATTGATTGATTCATTAGTGATGTGCTTAGTCATTGAGGCCCAAAAGTCCCACAGATTTACAGTCATTACAATAACCTTCCTCCATCTCCCTTCAAATTAAACTGAGACAAATAAATATGTTTGTGATTATCTGTATCATTTTTGGAGATGATAAATAAATAAATAAATAAATAAATAAATAATCAAGTAGGTTGTTCAAAAAGTTTTGAAACAACAACAAATAGAAATAACTTCATAAATAATTTGTTTTACATAAACATGTAATGTGCATGAAAATAGTCCCATTGTTTACAAAAAACTTGTATTACTTTAGTATTTAAATTTAGCAAAGAAACTTTTAAATTATTAAGTGAAATCTGAAATATATATGATTATTAATTTATTAAATTATTATTTCACATTTAATTATTAAACAAATTAATTGTGTTATCATTTTGACTTTTAGTTTAGCCCAGGCAATTATGAGTAATTCAGTAATTCGTTTAATAAATCAAACGTCTCATAAGTATCGTCGACATTGATGGGTTTTTTATTATACATACACACATACATATATATGAATGGATGTAAATATTTATTTATTGCGTTGCGACGTTACTATTAACTGGAACATGGCGGGCGCAGGGACCATGCGGCGCTGGCTGACAGCAGGGCTGCTGCAGTTCACAGAACCGTTGACGCTCCTCCGTCACTCCAGTCAGCGAACATCACCGAGTCACTGGACTACCGGCTGATTCAGAGAAACTGACTATGTAACGCAGAAACATTTACCTACATTCACTCTTCGGTAATTCTTTCTTGGTCTTAGGAAGTCAGGGATGGTGTGAAAATGGCCAAGCGACCCGGGAGTAAGGAGGGGACGCTGTCTTCTTCTTCGCCGACCGTTCTTCGGAATTTGAACCGCGGAGACGTGAGCATGGACTGCGGAGACGGATCCGAGGACTTGTCCCTGGATGAAATCCTGACTCTGTACAGCCAGCCGATAAACGAGGAACAGGCATGGGCAGTGTGCTATCAGTGCTGTCGGACTTTAGCGCAGAAACACAGACGGAGAGGCTCATCCAAGGCAGCGGGCTCCTCGGCGGTGGACCACCCGAGGAAGATCGAAGGACCTGGGAATGTGAGCATCGGAAGAGACGGGGCTGTCAAGCTGCACTTTGAAGGCAGCACAGGTAAATAAAGCAGGCCCGACCTGACGAGTTGTCGGGATTATTTTACACTGATGAAAAGGTAAACTGCAAGGGCCGAATTTCAACGAATCTCCACATCCACCCGAATGAACGGAGCATCCCCACAAAGAGGCCATATTGTTGTGGCTGTCTGCTTCCAGCCATGTGGTGAATGTGTTTAGATGCGCTTAATACGGCTGTTAATAATAAACCATAGACCACCGAATAACTGCTGGTAAATTTAAGGCAAAGATGTATACTTTCTGGAATGTTTACACTCAGCTTTAGTTCTCACAACATAATGTTATATTTTCCACTACAATCGTAGTGAATATGGCAGCTTAATCATGCAGGCTGCAGATGAATGAATGGCTGTTTGAAGCCCAAAGTGGTCAGTTAACTTCAGTAAACACTAAAACCACGTGATATATTCAAAAATGTTAGAGCGCCTTGTTTCAAGGCCATATCCCTGCAATTTAGCCTGCATCAGGAGAGAAACTGGCTGGAAGCCAGGGACAGATTAGTCATACAGCTGCCAACAGGGTTATTATTAATGTTGATTCAGATTTGAGCTGGAGAAAGGGATTTAAACATCCCTGAAGAAACTTTAAAACACAGGGCAAATGGAGTAAGTTCATAAAATGTTATAGATTTAAAGCTTGGTGATCAAAAATTATTGATTTGATTACGCAAAAAAAAAAAAAAAAAGCCTAATTTAATTTATATTTGAATCTGTTATAAATAATCATTTAATTCGTCATTCGGCCTTTATTTATAGAGCACTTCTCATGTAACACAAAGGCAAAAATAGGTACTTTATAGAATACAAAAATGAGGTGACCACAATAGCAACAAAAACAAAACAAAAGAGCTCAGGGAAAGAAGGAATAAACTACACAGATGAGACATGTTGGTGAGCAGATATTACAGATAGACAAACAATTTCAGATAACTTCCAATTTTCGGACAGTGTAGTCATAACATTATTTTAAATCAATACACTGCCAAACTAAAAGTACAAAAATAGTTCTGATTGAAACAAGGAGAAATAAAATAAACATTCTTTATCTACTGAAAGTTGACTAAAAGCTAAATCAAATGTATCACTTTGACAGTTTAAAAGATAAGTGTTATCTCTTTTTTTTCCATCAACTGTCTTTAAAACTTTAAACCGCATTTTACTTTTTAAAAGTAAATATATGAAAAACTGACTCCCTTGTTTGACACATGTGGAAGAGAACACCTTCCGGGCCCCATTAGTTATACTATCAATTTACTTGTGATGTATTAACTGTCACCTTGTTAAAAACACACATTTGCTTTTTTAAGAATCAAGGCATTACAGGTTGAGAAAATAATGATAGTTAGACTGATCTCAGAGGATTTTAATTAGCAAATCCTATTGGTATTAGACCTGGAAGTGAGAAAATCATCACGGAAGGTCTGATGTCATTTTCTTTCTTCTACTGGGTTTGGTACTGAAGCATCTCAGGTGTGTTAGCAGGTGTGCTCAATGCGTCAAAGCCTTGAGGCATTGTAACTGCATTCCACGAATATGTGAGCGATAAAGCTGGGTGTGGAAGGAGGCGGAGGCTTGTTTGTCATGACAGCTTTAGGCTCTCGGCTTTTGTCTCATCCTTCTGGGGAACATATTTGCCACATGCCTTCTGATATTCTCCTCCCCGCTTCGTCGCATCCATCCTTCTTTCCAGCCTCTTAGTCTGGCTTCTTGTACTGCCGTGTTCGGCGCTGATTCCCACAGAATAAACAGATTCAGTGTGTGCATTTGAGCGTCTTTGCTTTACCAAAAATAGAACTGAAAGCGATGACTGGAAGCACAGGCTTTAGAGCTCTTAGTACATTAAGTTTGGAGATTTTGTGGGGAGTCTTTTTGACTCCTTTAGCTTGTGGCTGGGGTATTTCAGGGCAGCTTGGGCTCTGTTCTGATTCTTATTAGGCCTGGTGATGAGAGGGATGTGAGACCTATTAAGTCTCTAGTAGCAAGAGGAAGAAGCTTGCAATTCATCCAAAACTCAATGTTTTTGCAACTTACGCATTAGTCAGTGACAAGGTGGTTGGATTTGGCAAAGCTCCCAGAAAACCAACCCTAAGCCTGATGGTTTCTGCTGATATTATCTTGTATTAAGATGTCCCGCAGAGTGGTTAGCAAAAAAATTTATAGCCCTTTAACTGTTTCACATTTTCACATGGTACAACCACAAACTTCAATGTATTTTATTGTTATTTTATGCAGTGGATCAATATAAAATGGTATCTGAAAAGTGTGGCCTTGCAGAAATTCTTTGTAGAAAAACCTTTTTGCTGAAAAATAAATCATCTCCTCTACATGATGATGCTACCACCGCCATCTCTCACCAGAGAGAAATCATATTAATGCTCATTTTCGCCACAAGATGAAAATTGCATGTTCAGTTTTTATCTTTAACATCTTTGTCGTGTCCTCTGCACAGTTAATGGAAAAGACATGAATATGTCCTACCCGGTGTTGTTAGTTCGTAGCATAAAATCTCTTAAAATTGCATTGAAATATGTGGACACAATGTGGCAAAATGTGAAAACTTTCTAAGAGAATTGAAAACCCTGTTCATGGTGCTCTGATCACAGCCAACACAGACCTGGCTGGGACAAATAGCCGACAGGACAAAGGGCTACACAGTTTTAAAAACTAGGTCATATTTTTTTGCTGAACGGATGAAAGATGCTACGTTTGCAAATGGATCAATTCACATGGAGAATGTGAGGAAAATTTGTCCAAAAACTGCAAATTAAATATTCTACTTGTGTGTCCATTTGTTTCTGACTTAACGACAACGTCCACATAAATCATTGAGAATTAATTTACTTATTTGGTTTATTTTAATGTTAAGGTTTGAAGATACCAACAGAACTTTATCATCTGTTAATATCAATGTTAAAACTTTCGAACCAGTAAGATCCTGCCCACATCATTACAGTTCCATCACCATACTTAACGAGCATAAAGTGCTTTCACACATTTTCATTCTTTGTTCATGCACAGAGCTGGACTACAAACCTAATCTTTCAGTTAAAGTTCCTGAAACATTTAGAAAACTCCACACATTACACATGTGATGGTTGAACAATTACTGTGTGTTTCTAATCTGTTGGCATGCAGATGGTTTCAGTTGTTTCAAACTTTTTGTTTTCTTTTCTACAATTTTCTACAATCTTTTAGCACAGATCTGCCTTATATGAATGAATTTCTCTTGTCTTTCCCATTTTGTATCACAGTTAACAGAATAACAAGATTCTGTTATGCCAAATTTGTGCACCAGTGAAAGTCAAAATCGTAACCATTTTTTTTTTGTTTTAGATGAACCAGAAATGTAATTTCTCCTTGGTCAGTTATAGTGGATGATTATGTCCAATAAAATGGGCATCTTATATCTTTACGAAGTGTGTCATTTATATGCACTGATTTATTGTTGCACTGCATTAGTGTGCACAGTGACTTCACATCATCTGCACTTTATCCTCTGAGCTCATTCCTTCTCCCCTTGACACTTTGGTCAGATCTCTATCTCTGGTGAAAAGCTGGTTCATCTGAATGCACCTTAAATTAGCACATAGGTAATGATCAACCCTCTCTCTTGTTTCAGTCAGAGGCCAACCTATTGTTTTTCTTAAATCTGGTTTTAAATATTGAGAATGTTTTCCTTTAGCAAGATTGGATTTCTGTTTTCTACTTTATCTACAGCTAAAAGTTAATCATTTATTCACTCGTTGCTTTTCTGCTCTTTAGTGGTTATGTATATCAGCTCCTTCTATGTTTCTCTGTCAAGTTTCCACTCTCTATAATTACACATTTATTACATATTTAATGCATTCTAACATTTGTGTGGCTAAAAATGCATTTCATAACTGTCCAGTATCTCTACATGAATAATTCAGTTGGTGTATCTGCCTTGCTGTGGGTTACAAGCAGCCACATGCACAATAAATAACCCACTTCATTGACTGAATGTGAATAATCCTCCTTTTCTGCTTTTTCATTACAGATGAGTACCAGTCAGCATGCACGTCATTAGAGGTGAGTTAACATCAGTCTCTTCATTCATGCAGGTTGGAGCATTGTGCAGGCTGCCGTCCATTAGCTCCACTCCCGCTGTTTCGTTACAGCTTGTTTTTGCTTCAAATTTACAAAGCACCTTTACCAAGAAGTTATGCAAGAAGTAAGCTGGTATGTGCCCTGCGTTATTATATTACCTACACCGGGTGTAAAGAAAAACATGAAACCCTCTGCCAAGTCAAAGTGAGGAGATGCTGAATTCCTCGTGATCATCGGTGCTGGAAAAAAAAAAAGCGAATTACCTGGTCTGCAGACTGCTATTGTTTTTGGAATGTGTACCTGTGCTTTGCTTTCAGTTTTTTTTCCTCTATTAGTCTATACAAAAAAACCCTCACTGGCCATGTATCATCTTTTGAAAGAATAATTACCTTGTTTATATTTTTGTATTTAAAAACTGACTTTTATCTCAAAAAAGTCATGCATATTTTTTTTCTTGAGTGCAAATGAAGTTCAGTTTCATTGAAGGATGAAGTCTTTCAGCGCTTCATGCTGTTCACACAGATTAATTACACAGCCATCTCTTGACCTGGAGTGTTTTCACTGTGCTTCCTGTTTGCATTCTAGTTCATGTGATGCCCGGTATGTACGGTATGATGATGTTTTGTTTTTTTTTGGTCGATTATGCTCAAGCTATAATTGTTGCTACCTCAGCTGATGGCCAATCAGCATAAAATTTTACAGCTTGTTTGGTTTTGCTCGGTATTGTGTTCTTTTATTTATTTTATTTTAAGAACTTTGGTCAAAATGCCTAACATGGCTGTGATCCCCTTGAAGGCGTTTCTTTAGTTGGTTTGAAGTAATGTCTCAGCTGGTCGAAACAAGGATCCGCTCCTTGCATCCTTGCATGTTTGGTTTTGCTTACACCGTGTGTCAGTGACAGGGTGTGTTTGTTTTGCCTTTTCTTAGTTGGAAATAACACCTTGCACAAAGGCAGGCTTAAGCCGTAGAATACCGTGACAGTCGCACAAAGTCAATAATGCGGTTGAAACCTCAGTACATGGCCTGTCTGTCTGTAAAAATGTATTTTTATTTTTAGCGCCACAGCTTAAGCATAGGTGGAGTTAACAAAAAGTGTAGAAAGATGGTGGGAATAAACACTGTAATTGATTGTGAAGATGGAAAAAAAAGAAACAGAATAAAATGTATTTGGAAGATCCTAAAACATCTACAAATCTACAAATACTCGCACAAAAAAGCTAAAGCGAGACATGGGCTGGTATGAGATTCCTGCAATATAAGAAACTTATTAGGGTAACAAGATAAAAATTTAAGGGAAAAAGTATAATAGCTTTTATAGTATAAATAGTGTGATCTGATTGGTGTTAGCCAAGCAGCTTGTCTCTTGCCAGCTGTAGATTTGAAACAGTGTTACCTTTGTAGTGTAATAATAAGTGGTGTTCCTTCGGTTGTAACCCAGTGACTCTTCATGTTTTTGCTTACTAGAAATAATCCCAAGTAGTTAAATATGTCTTTGTCCAATTTGTAAAAACAAGATATACAACATTCTTTCAGCCAGATGACTGGCAGTGTGCAGTGATAGGTGGTATAGAGACTGTGCTGGACAAAATTAGTCACTCAAACCCTTTGACTATCATGTTTTTAAATGCTTTTTTGGAAACCTATATTTTTTATACTGAATGTAATTAACTGGATTTGTTTGTGGAGTGTTACTTTGTTTTCATTTTAGGTCACTGGCAATTACTTTCAATTTTATTTTGGTATTTAGCGTCCAAGAGGTGCAAACTTGTGCTCTTTATTCAGATTGGTTCAAAGTTTGTGTTTTTGTCAAGTGTGTGTGTGTGTTTTTTTTTCTCCCCTAAAGTGTTTGCTGAATAACTGAAACTGAAAATCTTCCTTTGCACTTTTCCCTGACACTACTTCATGATCAATTAGGGAAAATTAGTTACATCCAGCCATTGTCACGGCATTGCCTTGTTTACTGGGCCAGAACTGGCCATCCCGTGTCCCTTATGTTTGGTCTTGCTTGTCATGTTTCTGGACTCTGGTGAGAATGAGTCAGCCGGCGTCTCTCTTTCTGATTCCTCAGCTTGTCTTTAGCTGTATTGAGTTGATTTACTCAATAGTATTTCTAAATTACTGCATAGTTTTTACAGACACTAAAGGTAGTCTTGAGGCTTTTTTGAGGCAAAGGGGTGCATTATGATGTACCGTGCACCTTCTTCTCAGGCTCAGACAAAACAAGCTTAACCTAGTTTGTTCTCAGTTGAAGATTAAGGTGTGATTAGCTTTAGCATCCTATTACTGGCACTCCAGTTTACCAGAAATACTGAGGCCCCTGAAATTTACTTTGAGGCAAACACTGTTAGTTTTCCACCAACACATTTGAGGTGAATCCAAAGAATCAGAAACGGATGCTAAACGTCTGAGTTTTACATTAAGTGGCTCATATATTCCAGATTAAAACAGGAGAGTGTTTAGAAATCATATTAAAGTCGACATATTTCACTGGTTAGTGGAGACTAAGTGAGCCAGAACTGCAGCTGGTGGAACAGTGACTGCATGTGAGGTTTCTGGACGGCTCCCGCTGCCAGCTGTGACCTCCGTCACCACAAAGACTGTCTGTCATACTCGTCAGCTGTGATGTCAGACTGCGCTATTTTCTAAAAAGAAGAAGAAACAGATTTTTTTTTCTTGTTTTTCTTTCCTAGACATGAGGCAGTTACTGGTATTAAGGTATAAAACTTACTAATAAAAACAGGTGGGATTTCCTTCATATTGTTCTTAAAGTAAATTTAAAAAGAGGCCAGAGAATTTTCCCTGGGGCAGGGCTGCCCCTCCTTCACCTGTTGCTGTGCACTTTCATGTCTTGCTAAAGGCTAATCATTTATCTTGTCTGTTTCTCTATATATCTCGCTCTGCCTGACATGAACCAGTAACCTCATTAGGTTACACTCTACTTTTTAACCAAATCAATCAATTGATTTTTGTGACACTGATGGCTTTGCTTAAAAGCTGGCTCCCTTAACGGTCCTGGGAGCAATATTTCTGCCTATACATAAACATTCACAGAAAGCACACTCTGACAGGGAGCCTATAATGGATTTTTTGTAACTTTTTAACTACGGCTTCATCCTGGACTGAAGAGATCTTTCATCTTTATTTCTCCTGACGCTGCCAGAGCAGAGAGATGATTTCAGTTTCCTCCTCAGGAGTGTAAATTGATTGCATACTTCACTTTCTGCAAGCATTTGCACCTCTGGTAAAAGATGTGTGCAGAAGCCCTAAAATAAGCAGCTATTATATAAAACGTGTGATCCCAAGATGCTACACAGTGCAATTCTCTAACTGTGAACTTTGGAGATTTTTTTAACCTCTCATCATGTCGCTATGAGGTAAATTTGGGTCATCTTCCAGCCTTGGTTCTCACAGTTCCAGTTATTCTAAACTTTTTAACAAATGTCATAAATATGACTATAAATATGGCTTAGTTGACATGAGTGCCTTTTTTCTTGTATCCAATTTTGATTTATAAAAATCAACACATTGGCCTTTTTAAATGCAAATTCTGCTGTTTTTCCTGTTTTGAAAAGTTGCTAAAAGAAAATGTCCTACAATGATAAAATGATTTTATGGATGTTTATAGATCTTTACTAGGAATGCCAATAAATAAGTGGGTCTTTGTATTTAGTCTCAAGCAGCTCTATTAACAGTTTCTCTGGAGCTCTGGTCAAAGGATCCGCTTTTACTTTGTCAGCAGCACTGTGGTGACGTACAGAAACTACTCCCTGAAACATCAGAACGGACTGTTTGACGCTGGGAGACGTGTTCCCAGGCCTCAGCAGTTTCCAGTTGACTTCATAGATGTCTGCAAGCTCAACGGTTTCTGACCGGCAGATATGAAAGAGCCGCACCGCGTTCTGTCCCGCCAAGAACTATCGCAGAGGACGAGAGGCAAAGCATCCGCTCAGCTGCCGTTATGTAACAGTCTGTGTTGTGATGGCTTTGCTCCACTGCTGCAGCAAATACTGGAGGCTGCTCATCTGGCAGCTCCGTGAACTCAAACGATAGGAACGTGTGGTGATGGTATCCCGGTTCTAGAAATTGTACTTCTGCTGAAGTTTTTTTTTTAAACCATAAAATGAGTCTGCTTTTAAGCAACTTCAAATATTTTGTGAATAAGTTGTGAACAAAGCATGTTTTGTGCTAAATAACTTTCAGTCTTGAAGGTACAGAGATGGAGTGAGAGCCATTCTACTTGTGCATATTAGGATGTAAAAAAGAGGCATTAAAATGAAAAAGTGTGCTGGCGTTTAGATGCACCACAGTTGACACCAACAATGTGGTGTCAGACGCATCGGATGCTCAAAGGCTGGCATTCAAGCTGGTAGCTGTTCTAATTTCTAGGTTGTAGCGCTAGGATTAGCTGATGTTTAAAAGCTTATTCTCTTACTGAAAACATTGTTCTACTGGTATACAGACCTCTCATTGGTATGGATTTCTGTGAAGAGATGTTCTTTACATAGTTGGTACCCATAGGTGAATGGTTCCTGACAAATAGGAGTAAAATTTAGAGGTGCACTGATTGATTGGCACCAATTTTCTTAATTTTGGGTGATCTGCAATCGGCTGATACTAACAAGTGAATCTGATCTTACCCACCAAGCTTATCTACCGCTGCAAATGTCTGAAAATCAGATACTGAGGTGAGCAGTGACTGTTTCTGGTATGGGCGACATGGGCAACCTTCCAGGGCGGTATCTCATCAGAAGGTGGCAGCGGGATTGTTTGCCAGGGCACCAGCCAGACTAGGACCGAATCTGGTGGTGAGAGAGGGATGGCAGATGTGTGTAGTGCTTGATTGATATAGTTTAATGGTTTTCAATATAAAATTGGAACATTGAAGATGTGTTGTTACTTTGTAATACCTGATAAACAAAAAAATCTATTAGTTAAAATTGGAATCGGCAGGTCAGGCAGGAAGGATTCATTTTTACCCAGTTATACTGTATACAGTTTCTATTGTATGTCATGGAGTATTTTTTTTTATTTTGCTCCTATCAGATAAATTGGGATCCACACAAAGTAATACAGCTATAAAGTCAATTAATTAATGGTTTACAAGAAGGAAATCCTGAGCAAAAGTCTGGAGATCATTTATGAAGTACATCCAGATGCATATTTACCTAGTAAGATATTCTGAATTTACCTCCACAATCTGTGTTAACATTGCAAACTATAAGCAAAGTTAATAATTAAACCTAAAGATAAGTTTTACTTCACTGTGGGAATAAGGAAGAAATTCAAACCGATAACTATCAATTAATTTTTTAGATCAACTCTGTTGATCTTAAAAAAATGTTTAATGAACACAAACTATATTAACAACATAATCATTAAATGTTAAATCAAGTATCAATAAACATAAAAACATACTTATATAATGCTGTAGCCCATTCATAGTTCATTTTCATGAAAACTCTGACATGTTTTCATGAAAACATGTCATTATTGAGCTTATGGGTCAATGGATCACGTTTAAGCTCATCTTTTTCTTCAGGAGAATAAAGTCTTTCATAAGCAGAACATTCCACTAAGTCATCATTGCTTCACCAGGAAATGTCCCAGACACAGACAAAGAGGATTCTTAAATAAAAAGCACCGTATTGTTGAATGTCAAGAATGCTTTCGCTTGATATCACTACCTTCTTCCTAAAACTGTGACCCTCAATTCTAGACTGCAAGGCGAGTCATCTTTGAAGGAAGCTGCAGGACGTTATGACTGCATTTTGTATGATGCTTGACCTTTTTCTGAACTTTGTGGGTTCAGGAAACTCTCCTGTTCAGTCTCGGTGCTCCTATGACTCATCCTGCCACCTTACCTAAGAAGCATTTAAAAAGTGGGAGATGTCCTGCGCTACCTGCAGTTGACTAGCATCGCATGAGTGTTATTCATCATCATCATCTTCATCATCCTAAGCAGCAGCAGGAATCAACCTCAGCTCGACACGTCGTAGTTTTATATTATGGTTTTTCCACAGAATATTCTCCACATACCTTTTACAACCCAGGCTTTCATCACATACATATTTGTTTGCCTCGTCTCTGCACTTCCTTCTTCCTTGTGCTCCTCTGCCTTCACTTCCTGTCTCATTCCTTTAAGTCAGATGTCTTTACATAAGATTGAGACGAGTGATTAAAACATGCTTTAATAACCTTCCTGCTCCATCCTTCACTCAGATTGGGTGTGGGAAGATAATTCTTCTTCATTCCTTCTTACATTTAATGTCACACAAAGAACTCAGGCAGACATGATGTTGTTCCATTAGGAACTTGTTGAAGGAGTAATGTTAGTATTAATTTATTTTTAAGCAATTTACAGTGCCTTAGAAAAGTATTGGCACCCCTTAAACCTTTCCAAATTTTGTAGCAAACATTTTTGAGGATTTTATGTGACAGGTCAATACAAAGTAGCGAACAAGTGAAATGGAAAGAAAATGATTCCTCTAGGTTCTGTTTTATTTTGTCTTTATTTTTAAGGAATAAAAATCTGAAAAGTTTGGACTGCATTCAAATGAACTTCTCTTTAACTTTAAACCTCTAAATAAAATGCAATGCAATCTGTTGTCTTCAGAAGTTAGTAAATGTAATCTCCATGTATTTACTGCTGTTTTATGAAAGCCTTAAAGATTTATTAGAGTATTATAAAAAAAAAAAACAGTAAAAAAACAGATGTTCTTTGGTCATTGTGATGACCAAAGAACACAGCAGACAGGTCAGGAAGAAGGTTGTGGGTAGGTTTAAAGCAGGTTTAGCTTATAAAATAATATTTTAAACTCTGAACATTGCATAAATAACTTGAGCTATCTATTGCCTAAAAATGGAAAGAGTATGGCATAACTTCAAACCCACCAATACATGGCTGTCCGCTTGAACTGACTGACTGGGTGAGCGGAGCATTAAGCAGAGAAGCAGCTTTGGGGTTTTTCCATGAAGCTGGTTCCAGTGTTAAAGCAGTGCAACTGCTTGCTCAGCATCAAAGCTTTATTTTTCCACGAGCTTCAGTTGTGACACTAATAAACTGGTGCTGCCATGGTTTCAACTACAAGCTTGAACAGAGGTAAAAAAGAAACAAAACTAAAACCTTTTTGTCAGGCGTTGGGTGTAGTCATTGAGAACAACAACAACTAAAAATGCCTGACGTAGCTTTGTGTTTTTTGACCTGCCTGATTTCTAGGAAGAAGTAGAGACTGAGCTTTAACCCTCTCCAGGCAGATGTTGCAGATTTGCTTGATGATTTGTTCGATCATTTTTGACTATTTTGAAAAAAAGTCTGAATTGTATATTACTACCCCATATGATCATGTTCTCCAAATATCAGATTTTTCCTGCAACTAGAACTTAATTTGAGCCTGAGAGGGTTAACATGAATTAAGAAGTCATATTAACAGTGGAACAACATAATAACATAATATTCAGGTACTGACAATAAATTCTAGTGGAAATGTGCTTACCTATTGTGTGCAATGCTGCTGGTGCTGATAAGCTGATTGATGAAAGTTCAAACACCACTTGTTTAAAAGAGAATATATGAATTATATTGGTGATATTGGGGAATGAAGCTTTGCATGTTTTCTGAATTACGAAAGTAAGACTTCTTCAGTTGTTTGGTTTGTTGTTAGGGTTAAATGAAAGCCCCCTTTGCTGTCTGTAACTCTATCATCCTCCTCTCGCCTGTCTGGCTGCTGCGGCGCATGATGTCCTGCAGATGGATTATGATGTTACATAACAAGGCAGTAAGGAATAGGATATTTGTTTTGGGCTTGGAACAGGATTATCAGCCGTACTCGGCGATGGCGGATAAATAATAACAGTATAACACTGGGAAGCTGATCTTTGCCTAGGAAGAGCAGCAGCAGAAAGTTTATTCACCTTTAAAAGTTTATGAATTCTTCTAATATTTGCTTATATTCCTATTTATCTTCTTACCTTTTATATTTGACAGATATTGCACCAAAAACATGTAGAAATGCTTGATGCACCTGGATTAGCTCCCCTGTTTGTTTCAGTTTTTACTGAAAAAAGTGAACGTGAAAAAAGTGAACTGGTATCAGTGTTGCTAACTGGTATTTTCCAAAAGGAAAATACCAGTTAGCCTACATTGTTCAAAGTAACAAAAACATTCTATAGATTTGAATAGTGAAAATATTTAGGTCACTTTTTACAGAAATATTTCAACCTCTTTCCCTTGGAAACAAGTTTTTTGTTATACAGTAATTATGGTTTGTTAAATTGTCATATCCTAGATAGAACTTGCTTAATTGTTATTCCAAGTTGTTTTAAGAATGGATCTGTATTGTGGAAACGATGAATATGAAAAATTTGTTTTTGACTTTATGCTTTACTGTATTATATATTTTGTAAAGATATAATCAGTTATGTTTGTGGAGACATTTTGGATTATGGTTAGTAACTTTGATACAATAATTATTATAAAGAATTAACTATTTCATTAAATAATTGAGAGAACTTGCTTGTTTTATAACATATGAACCCTTATCAGTCCAACAAACACTGTTACGCGACAGAACTCATTTTTAAGTTTTGTGGTTTGCAGAACGAGTTATGAGAAACACCCTTCTCTGTTGTTGAAGTTAATGATTTTGCACAGGCTCAGTCAACGCCCTTGTCTTTACCAGCACATTCCCAGACTCCTGGCAGGTGCTGTACTGTTCCCACATCTGTAAAAGCTTCGCCCACATGCATCGCTGCGTTTTGTTTGGGTACCTCCCCCTTTGAACAGTATGTCTCCGGCAAACCGGCCGTGTAAGAATGCTGTATTAACTGGCTATGGAAAGAAAACATAAACATTGCGTCATTTAACTGTTGGGTATGAGCTCCACCTGGTTCCCTTGGAGACAAAAATTGCTCTTTCACAGACTATTCGAAATATTATGTGTCAGCATACTTTCGTTTTTCTTAAATGGTATTACAGCCATTTAAGAATGTCCTCACCATAGTAAATATCTAAAATTCTTAAAATTTTTATCACTTTAAACGCCTGTTTTACTGATGAAGGTGACTTTTTTTTTTGTCTAGACATCCAGACTTGGGAGTGTTAAAAATGACAGCAACACTGATTCTGATTCATGTTTGTTTTTGAGTAAAGTCTCTTATAAAACAATTGCTTCACTGTCACCAACATGAGCTATTTTTTTTAAAGATTACTGTGGAAATATAATATTAGTGAAATCTGTGGCTTTCAATTCTGGTTCACACCATGCATAATAAGTATTCACAGATTTTCAGAAATTTTAAGCATTTAAAAAGCCAGATATAAAAAACCACCCACACCCCCAACACCCTTTCCCATATATGCTGAATTTATTTTTGTTTTCTTTTGGGTGGTGGGTTAATATGCAAGCCTGGAGACATCAGTAACTGGCAAAATAAAGTTGTCAACACGTCGTGAAACTTTAAGTATCTTCGCCCTGTGATAGATACAATTTAGATAAGATTTCAACACAAGGGAATAAAAAAATGTGCCCATAAACAATCCCTATAATAGATTAAAAAAAACAACCTCCAAAATAATTTATTATTATTATAAATAATACATTTATAATAATAAATTTATTATTATAAATTTATTATCTATAATAATAAATAATAAATTTATTATTATAAATAAAAAAAAATATTTATTTAAATAAATAAATAAATAAATTTATTTATTTATTTATTTAAGCTTGGGAAAAATAAGCTTTTTCCCAAGCTTATTTCAAGGCCTTTGCAGATTAATATTTATCACATAACTTGGTTAAAGTTGACTTCGGGAGAGGACATGGCACAGCGAGCCAACTGGACCTGCTGGAGTAAAAGAACAGCTTTGTCTGGTGGTGGTTTAAGACATTAGGAAGAATTTAAACATGCTGCAGATGGACGGGTCATTCCTCTCTCATTAATGAGAGGAAGCAGTTCTGGTATGAGTAAATTTAGAAGGACATGAGTGCCTTTTATTTTAAATTTGGGTTTGAGGACATGACCATCTGTGGCCTTAACTCTGCAAACTCTCTCTGTTTGTTGTAGGTGGTGGAGCTCTGTTTGTTCTCAGACATACAGTGAGATTATTTCATGAGGGTTTGCAGACAGAACGAAACGTAAAACTGTGTTGTCAGCTTTAAAGGTCGTAGTAGTGGAGTACTTCACAGCAAGCAAACAGGAAATTATTGAATTACTCTAACGAGATGTGCTCTTGTGAATAAAGTTGACATTCAGAAATTCTTTTAAAAAATTTTCTTCAGTAAAATAATTTCTTCCAATATCCTTTTGTAGGTTATTTACTCCCTGGGTGTCATGATCTACAAAGCTCTGGATTATGGCCTCAAAGAGAACGAAGAGCGAGAACTCAGCCCGCCATTGGAGCGACTGATTGACATGATGACCAACATACAGGAAACTGAGACAGACCCTTGTCCTGACGAAGGCTACGAGGCCACCGAGGAAGAGGACGAGTGTGAGGAAGACGACGGGGATGAAGAGCTTGACTCTGTTTCCTCTGCCAGCGAAGTGAGCAGCATCAAGAGTTACAAAGACGTCCTATTGGTGAGTTGAGAATTTCTAAAAATTGTATCGACACATACATTTTAAATGCCTGTTATGTTGTTTGTTACTCCACCGCTAACCCCTTGTTCAGTCAGTTTGGACCTATTGATATGATAAATAACCCAATCTAAATATCAGCCTTGGAGTAGCTCTGCAAAATTTCAGGTAGACCATAATGATACAAATACTAATTGGGAGAACTGGGAACTTTTTATACATTTTTTCAAGGCACAGAAGCTTTTTGTTTTCATTTGACCTTAAAATGCAGTGCTCCTTTGGCTGAACTGCAGTAAGTACAATTGAACTATTGAAAATAAATTTAAATAGCTTTTTGTTGATTAATGTTCACATGTAGCAGCTGACCTTCTTGCTTGTGGACGGATCTGATGCAGGTATTGATGTTAAGTCATGAGAAAGTTGTTTGCTTGCCATTTCCCGTGGGTAAGAGAATCCTCACACTTCTATAATTAGCCTAAAAATGTTTTGTTGTGCTTGTGCCATTGATGTTTGTCAATTCATAAGAGTAAAAAAAGCACACCCACTTATTATTAGGTAAATATGCAGCTTCTATAAAAGACTCTTTATGTTCATTTTGGCCATGTCAGTCCTCCACCTTGTATTTACATCTTATGTTAAAGTTGTGAACAGAGCAGAGCAGCAGCACATCATCACCACTCCAGCTGTAAATAAAGCCCCCTGTTGGGAGTCGTCACACCGTAAGGTTCACAAGTAGCTGCTGGGTATAAAAGGCAGTTAAGCTATGCAAACACCCTGTTTTTTAGAGATTAATGAATAAATGAAGATTAAAAATAAAATAAAAAAAATTCTCATTGAAAGACCAGGGTTACAAAAAAGTAAAAGGATCAACAGTAAGAAAAAAGAACCTGTGACCTGATGATAGTTTTTTGTACAAACAGCACAAAAAACTATGTGCTGTTTGTACAGCAGCCAAACATGATGCAGCCATGTTTGGCTGCTGGTACTTTCACTCGTCAGGAGTCATTTACCTGAATAACAATTTTCCGAGTCATCCCGGTCACGCCCATCAGACAAACATCAGAAAAATGTCATTCATCTGGTCCTCGTCTTTGTTCACTTGGACATAATTTGGTGACATGTTTGTTCTGTAGCAGTTGGCTTTTGTTCTACCAATCACTGGTATTTGTGAAAGGGGACAGGGGTAAATGGTGTGCAGGAAGAGCTAGTCAGACATTGGTCCACTAACTGGATCATCAGGTTCACCTTGGGTATTTTTGTTCTCTTTTTTTCCACTGTTGTGGTTTCAGTGATGTCAGCATGGGGTTAGGAATAAAAATGTCTTCCTGTTTGACTTTAACTTTTTTCAGGTTGGTGTCCCTCCTGGTGCTGGTTGACAGACCAATAATCAATTGAAATCAGAGCTACCTCTTGATTAGCTCTGACCTTTTATGCACATTTGCTTTTATGATTAATGGGGTTAATTTTGTAATTCCCCCGACATTCTGGTTAACGTAAAACATTTACTTCTATTAAGGATCCTGAGACACTTTATTTCTTCATTTGTGGTCATATTTTCCCAAACCTAGTGAATGTTAATGAACCTGTACATGTTACAGTGCTTTGAAAAGAAATTTGCATTAGCCAAAAACAGAATCTGTAGGTCAGAAATTAAATAAAGAAAATAAAATACAATAAAATGAAATAAAATAAGTCACTGATTCTTTCTGACTACAAAAAACGCACAAATGAGACACTTGATATGCAATGCTCAGTTGTATTATATTTTAACAATGACAATACATTATTTTGTACTTCTAAGAGATGAATACTTTGGAATGAGCTAAAATACACAATTTATGTACGTCATGCACTCCAAAAAGCTTTTAGTCATCGACTGTTTTGTCTCTTTTACTTCTCTAGATATGTTCTTCCCATCTGCCCAGCCCATCTGATGCTCCGAACCATTACCTGGCCGTGTGCCGAGCTCTTTATGCCGAGACAAGGGAACTTCACACGTTTCTGGAGAAGATAAAATGTGCCAAGGAGGTGAGAAAAATCTTGACATTACCAGACCATTTGGACCTGTTTTGTCACTTGGTCACATCTCTCCATTACAGATGAAAAAATTAAGAGAAAGGATGCCTGAGGTCCTTTCTGAACTCAAAGACCTTCAGTAACCTTTGCTTATGTTTACCTGCCAAAAGTGAAGTAATTGTGTGTGTGAATTGTTCCCTTTTGCCTCCCAAAATTAAAAGCAGTCATTCTACGGTCAAGCGGTGAAAACAGAAGGAAAATGTCTCTAAATAGATAAGAGTTTTTGAGAAAGTACCGGACTATTGTTATCAACTGGCGTTTACCAGTTGATAAAGATAAATGCAGTCCAACAAAAAAAAAATCAAAACAAAAAAGAAAAATGCATTCCTGAGGCAGGATGAATGAAAGTGTTTGTCCAGCTGAGCGCTCGACTTTGGCGCCCGGTGTTACTTCATTCTGCTCAGATGTGATGTGGCGTCCTGTCTCTGGTGTCAGACGCTGGTAAAGAGCAGAAACTGAGAGCAATCGAGAGAAATGTCTTTCTCTTTTTGAGACACGATAGTCAAGATAATATGATTAACCAATAAGAAATAATACAATTAAACAAGGATGATGTCATTATCATGTTTATTCAACCTGAACATGGCAGATTAATGTGTACTGTGAAGGGTATGAAGAGAAGTTGGGTTTAAAAATCTAAATATATTTTAACTGATTAAATTAGCATTTAGATAATCATGTTTGAAGTGTACGTTAGCTGCACTCTATCTATGGCTTCAGGCGCGATTCATCCAGACAGCCTGAGGCAGCACATGGTGTACTTATAGAATCAGTTTTAACTTCATTAAAGCAGGGAACATGCTTTAGATCTTCAGCGGGTTTGCTTACAAATTTGGTTAGTGAGGGATTGTTATTTTTTTAAAAATGTTACTTCACTTGTTTACCTCTTGTTTTTGAAGAATCCCATTGTCTTTTCAGAAGATCCAGAAAGAGAGGCTAACTTAAGTGTATTTTGATTTGTGTTAATGAGAAACAAGAGTTGTCTCAATAAATGAGGGGTGAAGATATATGTACATTGTAGCAGGTATCAATAGAAAACAATGCTTACAAGTCTGGAAAGACCTTAGAAAATATAGAATTTATTTTAGGGATGTCCAGGTGGAAATAAGTATGGAAAAACTAAATAGAGTACAGAAAACAAAATATAGTTCCCAAATTAAAAGTAAAAAAGTATATTTTGGTCATAAAAATTTTGAAGGGACCTTATGCAAAGGTAATGCATGCATTAAAACTTGAGCTCAGCTTAGTCAGATTGTTTTATCTTTCTAGTAAGTCAAAGTGAACTTGAGAATTTGCAAAACGAAAATCACATCAAGTTATAGCATACCAATATTTTACTTTAAAATGACAGAATGTAAAGGTTAAGTGTGTGAAACCACTGACATTTCGAAAACAAAACTGAGAGTAGCTCGCACAGCAGATTCATTGGAGGCACGTTAAATGGCGTCATAAAAGGCAATTTGATTATTTTATATCCTCTGGCGCACTGTTGACACAGGATGAGATGGTTATCGTCAGGATCATTGAGGCAACATTCACAAATTACACAACATGTTCACTACGATAACACAGGTAGTTCGTCCATGACTAGTTCAGCTTATGGACAAGGATGAGTTGGCCATACTCTGAATGTAGACTTGTTGTTTTCCCCTCGTTTCTTGTTGACCAGAACCTTCGGCGAATGGAAGGTGAGACTCAGGAGGAACCTGAGAAAGACCTCAATGAGCTGCAAAATGCTGACTGGGTGAGAGAAAACACTGGTAGATTTAAAATATAACCATGTGGTAGTAAATACAAAGCTGCTGTGTTACCTGACTTAACATTAAACATATTCCACACAGGCCCGCTTCTGGGTGCAGGTGATGCGCGATCTACGACATGGCGTGAAGTTAAAGAAGGTTCAGGAAAGGCAGTACAACCCGCTGCCCATTGAATACCAGCTCACGCCGTATGAAATGCTGATGGACGACATCCGTTCCAAACGCTACAAGCTGAGAAAAGTCATGGTAAGGGATTTACCTCTTTGGTACTGCCTTTATTTTCATATACATCCAACGCTGGATCATTTTAATCAAATCGAATGTTGCTGTTCCAGGTGAATGGAGACATCCCCCCACGACTAAAGAAGAGTGCACATGAAATCATCCTTGAATTCATCAGATCACGGCCTCCTCTTAACCCTGTAAGCAGCTCTAAATTTACTGTAATGCGAGACATACAGCAAATTCAGCACCTTTTACACTTAGTTAAAATAAACGTATTCTATATTATAGTAGTATAAACTCACATGGATTAAAAAATGTAAGCGGAGCAGAAAGAAATTCTAATTTCAAGATAAGATATAGTAATGCATTTCAAAATCACCTGACAAACACTTTTCATCCTGTCAAAGAATTCATGATCACTGTTAACTATAATGTGGAGGATCCATGATGCTGTGGGCCTGTTTTCCTTTTATTCATTCATTTCAAGAGTTTGTGGCACCAGAAATTTTTTTGAAAGACCTGTCAGAGCTTCTAACGTAGGTGGTTACTGGATCTTTTGTTTAAATTTCTGTGGAAACATGTAGATGAACCTTTCAGAAAAAAAAAAATGGTGTGGCTGACAACGAACCTTATAGAACATCCTGCATTTCATGTTACTTTAGCGTAACAAGATGAATTTATGCAATAAACAAAAAGTTATTCTGGTTTTCCTTTCTACCAAGATCTCACTCGTGCTGCTGTTTCAGGTTTCAGCCCGTAAGCTCAAGCCGCATCCTCCACGTCCGCGGAGTCTCCACGAGCGACTGCTGGAGGACATCAAGGCTGAAAGGAAGCTCCGGCCGGTTTCACCCGATATGATTCGAAGGCACCGCCTAGGTGAGGTGCACAGAAATGATGCGTACAGCCTGGCATCCAAGCAGAATTGGTTTGCTAATTATTCTCTACTGAGTGGAAGACATTCTTAGTGGTAACTTAGCGCATGGCTATTGTTGATTTTTTCTGGGTATAGAAAAAACATCAACTTAGATATGCATCTAATTTTTCCAGAAATGTCAACGTGTTTAAACAAGGTCCACACAGAGTAAAAGCGCTGAACCTTCATTTATTTTTTAGCCTGATTTTATTTGACATTCCTGGTAAGGGAAGGTCCTTTCATTTTAAAGGGTTGCATAAATTAGTTTTAATTGTTATAATCATTCAGTCAAGTTTATTTCAGATTAAATTTTCTTTCAGTCCGCAGTGTTTCTACAAAGTCTTGAAAAGTCTAGGAAAGTTGAAAATATATATATTTTTTCCAGTTCTACAAAAAATGAAATTAAGTTTGGATAAATGGCTTTCTTGCTTATACTGCTACCATTTTTTTTTTCCAAACCAGGAGCTTATTGTATTAATTTATGTGCAGATGAGATCTTTTATCTTAAATTTGCCACATCTAAATTTAGGTTGTATTCCAGATCTAGATTTTTTTTCTCAGTTTTCAGAACATTGTTTTGGCCTCAGGATCTTCTGAGATCATTATTTAACACTGGGCCTGTGGGTCTTCTTACACTGGTTTTGGTTTCTATTTTTTTATATTTGCAAACAAAATAAATTTATCTTAGATGAAAAACTCTGCTTTAAATACTTTATATATTTATGTAGATTTAACAAGTCTAAGTGTTTTGAGAAAGAGGGAATGTAAGTTGGTCCATGTCCCCCAAAAAGCATTAAATGGCCCTTTACTGCAGTGCCTGATTAGAAATAATCTTTTTTGTTGTATTCAACATGCAGTTGAGAAAATCTAACAAGGTAAATGTTTTGTACTCAGATGGTCAGAATAATATGAAACCTCCCAAAAAACTACTTGGTAAGTGTATTTTGCCTTAAAATAATGTTATCATATTTGCATCTCCAAATGGGCCATCAAATTACGGGTCAGTTTCTCTGTTGGTATCTGTCGGAGGGTAACGTGGTTCTGTTGCTTCAAAACTATCCATCGTTGTGAAACACTTGGGATTAATTTGAGTTTAGCTCGTTTTTAAAATTCTAACTTTCCGAATTTACTATTTAACATCACTGTTCATTTTAACGTTTTCTTTTTCCTTTTTTTCCCTCCAAACATGGGCATTTCTGTTAGTCATGCGACCTCTAAGCATGTCTTACAGTTTTGACTCATCAGGTAAATTTTATGGCGGTCATTGTGTTTTTATTATAACATTTGTGTGTCATTCCAGGCTGTTTCTAGAACAAGCTTCTCCTTCTCCATAATTTTATAATATAGTTGTCTCGTACAGTTGTATAAAAAACACACTCCAGTTTCACACACTTGTTATTTTGATAAAACCTCCAAAGGGGACGCTGAGTCAACACAGTGCAACTTAACCGGAGTATGTCTGGCATTTAAACATTTTTCTTTTGTTTTGGAGGTAACACTAGAAGTAGTATAGAAATATAATACATACAAGTCTGGTTAGAAGTTTACATTCACTCATCATGGACATGAATGTCTTTCACTTTGAGCTTTTAATGATTTGTTTTCCAGGATTGGCTGACTACAAAGTCATTGTGAAACAACTAATTTTGTTCCCATCAACAAGCTTCCCTTTTTTGGCATAATTGGTAAAGTTTGTTTGATTGTTGCTGCTTTTAAGGATGGTGTATAACTTGACAGTTGGTACAGTGTTTTTTAGGTTTGAAAGCCTTATCTTGACTGGACTGGATGTACCTATTGCCATTGTGACCAAAAAGCTCAACTTTTGTCTCATCTGAGCATAGGGCTTTTCTCTGAAATGCAGCGCAGGCAGATTTCAGTCAAGCTTTAAGATGTCTGTGTGTCTTTCTTGGTCAGCCCTCTCTCATTCTGTGGTGACAGAAAACTGTCTTCACTCTGAACAGACAGACTCTTGTTCCAGTAGTTCAACTTAAGTCTCGGTGCCTAAATGTAGACCACTACAGCTCTGCCTCTGGTCCTATCCTACTTTTCAACGTTAGGAAGAAATGTATGTCTGCTCATGTTATTGAAAATGTATTAAGTGTTTCTGAACATTACAGTCAATTTTCTTTCATCTGAATGTATAGTTTAGCTTTTCTTCCAGAACTTGGCAAAGTAGCAAAAAGTCCAGGAATGACATTCAATGCATTAATTAGTGCTTGTAAATTTCTGTAAAACCAGACATTTTCAGACATTTACTGATTTGACTTTACAAACCAGCGCTCTGCTCTGTCTCTGCAGCCTGGTCACTCTAATCTGTCCTCTCTGTGGAAATTACATAATGCTGCTGTCAGTGGTTTGGCTCACATGTAGGTGAAAGGCAGATGACAGTTTTAATGTGCCGTTAATCCTCACAGGAGGATGACGGTGAACCTTTGCACTGTGGCTTCACTCATCGTCTTCCTCTGGTTTTTTGACACATTCCTTTATGCATCTTTCCCTTTGTGCTTTTAGCTCTGATGCACAACCTGTTTATGCCTGATTGTGGAGCACCACAGCAGTCTCTAGTATCATCGCACTTGGACTTATCCTCTTGTTCAGCATTAGCAAGAAATGTGTATCTGTTTTCGCTCCAGCTGAATGTGATGTTTGCTGAATTTACCTTCAGGTGCAGGGAAAAGCATCAGCACCCCTCAGGACTTGTTCCGCAGTCCAGGTAAAACACGCACCTCTGGTTCATTTAATCACCATGGAGATGATCTGCAACATAAATAAGGCTGCAACTAAACATTATTTTAGTAATCAATTAGACAATTAATTCGATAAAAAATACTGTCACATTTTGTAGGTTTTTCATTTCAGCCTTTTTTATGCAACATTAGAAATATATTAAAAGATGCCAACAAATAATTGAATTTCTTTTTTTATACAGGAAACTAAACATTTTTATTGGCTAAAATTTAATAACACAGTGAACGCTTAATCAATAAGGATGTATCTGCAGCAAAAAAATAAATAAATACTAACATCTACATGTGGATGCTCAGTCCTTTCTGCTAATCTTTCACAATACAGTTTATGACTAATAAACTGTTATAACCTCTTAAAATGATATAAATAATGTGTTGATTATTTTTTTAAATTAACAAATTAATAATTGGCTGGAAAAGGTGGTTAATAGGAGATTTCTTTACAGAATTTGAACCAGGTGCCACTTGAAGACTTTTGGGTAGAACACATTTACAAAGGTTTTTTTTTATCTTAATTGCAAAGTATATATTTTATTTGTACAGGTTTGGCTTAATTACTGCTCTCACTGTGTTATTCTTCATCAAAACAGCTTTTTTTTTTTAGTCTGTATAAGATTAATCGATAATTAAATTAGTTGACAACTATATCAATAATTGATTAATCCGATTAACTGTTTCAGCCCTGAAATATAAGCCGGTTTATTTGCCTTAGTGGCGACTTGCAAAAATCTGAATGAGGCATTTTTGACCCACAGCGTCTCCGGATGGGCAGAGGAAGTTGGCTGGCAGCACCCACTCTCTGGCCAGTGGGATGACAGGAACCCCTCAAAGAGCACAGCAGCTGAGTCAGAGGAAGAGGCTCCTCAAAGCTCCCACACTGGCTGAACTGGACAGCTCCGAATCTGATGTGAGTCTTCTGGCTGCTTCCGATCACACCGAATGATCATCTGCATATCTGTAGAGAAGAAAATCAGGAAATATATCAACATTCCAGTATCTTGAGAGCTTTATTTGGGCTTTTAATATACAGTTTTATTTAACGGTGTGTTATTATCCGACTGACAGGAGGAGCCCACAAAGAGCAGCTCCAGTAGATCCACGTCTTTACTGGAGGACACATCTCCTGAGACTGTTGCGGAGAAGAAAGGTGTGATCTCACATAGAGGAGTTTTTAGTACAAATATTAAACCAGTTACACCCTCCATCTCTTCATCCATTCCTATTTAAATGTTTTAATTCATACAGCACCTCCGAAGTTTCTGCCCGTTTCCGCCACTCCTCAGCCAGAGAAGCACCAGACTCTTCAGAGGCGGCACTCTGTGGAGAGGGAGTCGCCTTCTTTTGTTCGGTCTTTTGCACCACCGTCCAAGCAGAGCTCCAAGTCGTTGGTGAGTTAACTGAGGGAGTTAATTGTTACTACTAGAGATGTACAAGTCACGTTTTTCCTATCCAGGCTTCATCAAGGTTAAAGCAGTTTTTCTTTTAGTAATGTAACACACACAAGAGAAAATTGTGCTGCAGGCTCTTTGGTAGAGATGAGCGTTTTGGTTAACCCAAACTTTTATTTGATGCTTTAATAAACTAAGAAAAGTAAAATTTTGGTTAACATTTTTATAGACTTATAAAGGTGGGGGTTGTTTAGGCCTGCCACAATAAATTGTCTAAGAAATGATTGTGATAAATGTTAAAATTGTTTTGAGACCATTTTCAAGTAATATTTTGATAATGGCAACATAATACAAGTTTACCTTCTCAAAGTCCAGCACATTTTGTAAAGAACACTGGAATATATTGAAAATATCCCAAATAAAACACAATAAATAAAAACAAAAAACAATAAAACAAAAATAAAAAGCACATAATTGAAACCTAAAACGACATGGATCATGAAGTCTGTCAACAAAATTGCCCTTCAAAAATATTAATCATTAGAATGAAAATTGTCAAGATCATTTAAATTGATTCTGTGATTAACTGATTAACTGCTTATTGAGACAGGCTTGGACTCATTTAATGAATGAGGGGGAAAAAAAATCTGATTTCCCAGTTGAATTTTTATTCACAGTTTGTTTCCACTGATTGCTTTTCTAGTTATTACTGGATGCCTATTTGGCAGATCTTTGAAAACACTGAATTAGTTTGTAGAGATATATCTAAGTTGATGTGAAAAACAACAATGAAAAAAAAACAAAAAAAAAACCAGCAGTTTTGCTATGCACTAAAATTAAATTGTATGATAAATAAATTGTATAATTGCAGTTTTTTTTGGCTGTTTTTTTGATTTTCCTTCAATCTGCAAAATTGGCTTTTGGCTGTTGATGATTTTTTAATATTATTAGCACAAAGCATGACTTTGCACTCAGTAAAAGGTTTATGACTGACAGGCAAAGAAAAAAATAGTTAAGGTGTGGTCCAAGATGAAAGCAAATAGTTTTTTTAAGCAACTATTACTGGTTAGACCTGTCGGACAGACATTTCCATTCACTTATTAAACAATCTCCGCATTCCTTGTGGGTAACTGACCTGCCTGCTGTCCAGTCGACTAAATCACAGCAAATATGTTGAGACTAGAAGCTGCTGTTCATTTATTTGCTACAAAAATATCAGACTAGTCACCTTAGGAGTTTAAAAAAGGAGCTTTTTTTATGACATGCCAAAAAATAAAACCTTTAATCAAAGCAACCTATACTTTTTTGTTTTTGCAATTTTTATCAGTCTAATAATAAAATAAGTCTGTGTTATTACTGTGGTTACGTTAAGCAGCAACAGTAGAAGTTGAAAATGTCAGCTAGTTGTCCTCCTGTCCTATGACTGCTTATTTGTTTACAATGAGGTCACTGGCTGAGTTTTTCTGTGCTCAGTCGTATGATTCTAGTGAGGCTGACAGGATGTAATTGAAACCACAGGACTGCTGCGCTAAGAGGGCCATTTGGGGAATATGTTCCTTCTCACTACTTGTTATCAGGACTTTAGAGCTAAACCTGAGTTTCTAATGTCTAGAAAAGGTTTGACATATGAGAAAATTGACATCTAAACCTGGTAATTAAATTGCTTTATTGTGTATTTCAAATATTTGAGATAATTTCTGTTACATGCGTGACAATGGCAAATCATGGCCCTTATAACTGAGCTGTGGCAATAAACCTGGTCACTTAGAGCGCTGAGTGATAAGGTTTAGCATCAATATGAAAAATTTGAATGATATTAATAATCAATATTAATATTACTGTTTTAATCAGTGCAATTTATATATTGCATATGTATTTCCTACCCTTTGAATTCAACCACACTGCTAACATTATTTCTGTGCTTCAGCTAAACACCCACAATCCTATGCTTAATCACTACCAGTATTATGTAAAATAAACTTTTTGAGCTCTATATCATGTTATAATGTTATTCTGTCATCAAAAACATGTCTAGAGTGTTGCCTTGATTCTTTTCTTGCATGTTTAAGAAATCCTCTAATCTCCCATGGCAACCATTCAGCTGTCCACAATGCCTGAGTGGACCTAGCGCCCTTACCCAATTCCTCCACTCAGCTCCTTCAGACTAGCCGGCAGCAGTTAGCAAACACCTGGTGAAATTGCAGATCGACTGAGCAGATACGAGCTACTTCTCATTTCAAAGTTGGTAAAAATGTTGTTAAAGAGTTAGTAGAGGAATGTCGGAGTTCCAGAAAGAGAGTTTTTAAAGAGACAGAGGCCCAATTTCAAGGCCTTATATAACAAAGTTAAATTTCATTTAAGTCATATTTGATATATACAGCATCTTTACAACAACTAAAGGTAACATAATTACTTGAATGTGGTATGAAATGGCACTATGGGCCTAGAAAATGCACAATACTGCCCCTTTAAACCTTTGTATGCGCATTATGTGAATCCCAAAGTATCACATCGGCTTCTCAGCACGCACAACAAAGTCATGCTGCCATCATAATGATGAATCACCAATTTATCACCATCTAAAACAGTCAAGGCTCCACTGTCTACAATAGAGGAAGCACTGGGTTGTTGTTGAGCCCCAGAAAACCTGTCTGACCCCTGCAGAGATCCCACTGGTTGTTTTTATGGTGCTATGGAACATCACCCTTGTAGAATCTACATGTCAGTTTTATCTAGTGTAATGAAAGTAAAACAGTCAGATCTTTGCAGTTACCTTCATTTTCTGATGCTTCCTCCTGTGCCTCATTAGCATATTTACTCAGATTAGACAAACTGTCTGACAAACTTACTTGCAGTCAGTTTTTTCTTTTGTATAATGCTGCAGCAGACTGGGAGTCCCATTGGGAAGGTGATTTCGTCTGTGTCCTGTTTGTTCGTCACCGTCTGATTTTTTTCTTACATGAAATGCGAAGAACAAATAACAAACAGGGTTTTAGGGAAGCCAAGCAGGGACATCTAAGTCCTTGGAAGTTATTTTTTGAAAAGGCAACAGCTGAGCTCTTTTTTTGTCTTCAATTGAACTAAATGACTGCAATTGTGAGAGGAAAAATTAATAATCTCAGGCGTCGGTTTAGCCATCAGAGTAGCTTTCATGTTTCACTTCTTATGAAATCAGATTTCACTTTTTTTCATATGTGTAGAGACGTTACATTTGCTGTAAATTATTACATAACGGATTCTGAAAATATCCTTTGAATGATGGAGTTGTCTTATTAAATTCCACCAAACATGCAGCATGTGATTAAGCGTGTTGGAGTACAAGGTTATGCTGTTTCAGTCTCAATGTCCTGTTCCCTTTCCTCCCACCCGCTGGTCAGGTGGAAGCAGCCGGCAGCGCTCAGGTCACGGTATGTCACCATTAACTGCACATCATCAGATTATCCCATCAACATCACCGAGTTAGGAAAACCATCTTCAGCACTGTATGATTGGTTTTACTTAAAGAGTTGTGTAAGGTCTGTCTGGGTGAGAGTACCATCTGTGAAGTGACTGAAATTAGCTTAAGATGGGTTATGAAACAAGACAGAAGGTGGGAGGAAATTCCTCAGTGGAGAAATTTGTTGGAGTTTTTCTTGCAGAACTGCAGGTGTTGTTTGTTATAAAGCCATGTGCAAATAAGTCAATTAGGATGACGAGTAAATATAACATTTCTAGAAAACCCAAATTAACCTACTGGAAATTTGTAGAACATCACCTGCAGATTCTGCACTCATCTTCTTTGTCACATTTTCCTCGAGTCCTCATTCATGTGAACGGTTTGCGTTTCCATTACTCCCATATTGCTGCATTTCTGGTCCTCTGATGATGGTGGGTGTTTTGTATTTTACTCCATTCATATGGCATTTATCTCACTGGAAGAAAACGCCACATTCCTAATGTTTGTCTCCTCTTCTATAAATGCAAGTGATGGTTTTCAGATGCGATGTGTTGGTTTTTTTTTCCTGCAGGAGGAATTCTGTTATCCTGTGGAGTGTTTGACTCTGACTGTGGAGGAGGTGATGCACATCAGACAGGTTCTGGTCAAGGCAGAGCTGGAGAAGTTCCAGCAGTACAAAGACGTCTATAACGCTCTGAAGAAAGGAAAGGTAGAGGTCTCTTGTTGAGTCGAAATGTTCATTATTTGAATGTATAAGATTTGTCCTCATCCATGTTTTCCGTCTTTAGCTCTGCTTTGCATGTCGAACCAAAAAGTTCTCCCTCTTCACCTGGTCCTACACCTGCCAGTTCTGCAAAAGGTAAACCAGTACAACTCATCTTGATCAACAGTTCGGCAGGTTTTAACTTAAGCAAAAAATGTACCAAATTACAATTATTTAGCATGACTACTCTAATCAAATTTGGGGAGTTGTTCAGTCTGGAAATGCATGAAATTTTGCATTGATACTTTCTAGAGGAGAGTATATTAGTTCATAAAAGAGATTCTTACGCAGTCTTCTCTGCGATATCATTATTTTCTAAGTCTGAATAGGTATTGTAGAGAAAAATATAGTATATATGGTCATTCCTTTACTATAAAAAAATTTTGTCTTTGATTGGCTACATCAGTGTTGAATCAAAAGCTCGGTCAACAATCAGAGAGAGTCGTTTTTGTGTTTCACATTGGGTATAGATACCAAATAAAGCAGTGGCGCTTGTGAATTATTATTTATTTTAATTTTTAAAAATGAAATAAAATCACAGACAACAAACTGTTATCAAAATGTTCAGCTTTATCCTGTCTAAATCGCAATAGATTTTTAAATAGAGCCAAGCGACTTTGGCCAAGACGCCACAAAAAGCCGCAGAATCTGGAACATTTTATTGTTCTGTAAGTGTATTTAGGTGTCAAGAATATTATTAAAACTTATGAATAAATCCAAAAAATATTATTTAGGAATTATTTTTAAAGGGGTAAAATAGAGAATAATACAGAGTTGATAAATATCAGAAAAACTAGCTCAACTTGAGACAACATGAAGCTTTTTACATGTTCTTTTAGCTACGCACTCACAAGTTTAAACAAAATTTAATTCGGTTGGGGTTTTCCTGCCTTATCTTTTGCGTTTTCATTCAGCATCTGTTCAGTCATATCCAACTTAAAAGTTATGTTTAATTTTTTTCAGACCAGTGTGCGCCCAGTGTTCAAAAAAGGTAGGAGGCTGTAGGCCTTTGATGCTTTTTAACCAATCCTCAACATGTACTTGATAAACTGCATAAAACTTTTTATCAGTCTTAAATATTTTGTTTATTTCTTCTTTCCTCTCCAGATGCGGCTACCATCTAAGCCCTATTCCACTCTGCCCATCTACTCTCTTGGTCCCAGTGCCGGTGCTAACGATGTCGCTCGTGTAGCTTCGGCTCCACCAGAACGAGAGAAACATGCGCCTGGATACGGCAGACACAGTCTACGCCGAAGGTCGTAGCTGAACGATGGCAAAGACAAAAGAAAGTCTGGTGTGCAGAATTTTAACGTTTCTCGCTTTTTGCAGGTTGTCCAAGCACAGCAGCCGAGACGGGCAGTCGAAGGACGAACTGGAGCTGCCCAAAGAGCTGACAGAGGACTGGGTCACCATGGAGGTCTGCGTCGACTGTAAAAAGTTCATCACGGAGATCATCTGCTCCAGCAAGCGCAGCCTGTCGGTGGCGTCGAAAAGAGCCCGTCTGAACCGCAAAACTCAATCGTTCTACATGCCGTCATCTAAGTCGACCAGCTTCCACCCCGCAGAGCGCCCCATTAGTGAAATGTAGGACGAAGCCAGCGTACTTTGTTCAAAGTATCCTCCCAGGTTTTGGGCACTTTATTGAAATTTAAAAGAAAATCCACATTTGACACGGACTGCTACCAAAAAATTTAGAAGTTGCCGTGCCAATCTGGAAGTAGTATCCCTCTCAGGAAAAGCTGCAGGCATTACATTAGCTGTGATACTAGTGAATATGTGGCAAATATGCCCATAACCACTTTTAAGTACAGTAAAGGAGCTATGATGCTGTGAGATTGTTTTGCTTCCAAAAGCCAATAGGAACCTTGTTTGAGTCCTTCACTCAAACTAGGGATGATATGATGCAGAAAGCCAAAAGATGTAGTGATATCATGTAAATATTGCAGAGGCCCAATCAATGTCTAATGTCGATGAGCTTTCCAGTTCCCGTTTACTTCTTGCACTCAGGAAGATTAACCGACAGAAATGCACTGTACAGTCTCTTTCTTGTAAGGTCTGCTGGGGCAGATCTCTGCCTCTCTCATCCTTCCAGCAGCAAATTCTTTTGCCAAAAGTTTCACCTTCTCAGCCAGATCAAATGAGTTACTGCTGTTATCTCATATTACTGAGGGGCTCAGATTGCCTGTATTTTTCAGGGTGTTTTTTTTTGCTATTTAACTAAATGTATATTCATTTCTGTGTAAGGTGCCAAAATGTAATTTCTCTGAATGCCTTTGTAGCTACAGAACTGTTGTACATAATGTGTCATAAACTAAATGACTGTATCTTTAGTTTCTCGACTCCTTGTGCTCCAAAGTGGGCCACAGACATACATGAAGGATTTTAGAAAGTGTACAGGTTGTATATTCATATTGTTCCAAATTCAAATTTAATATAAACTTATTAAAGTACCATTTTATTATTTTCCAGATTTCTGGCCATTAGAATTATGGCCAGTTTTTAGTATATTATGTTGTGCAATGAGTTTAAAAATACTGTGTTAACATTAAGCACTTTATTTGGACCGAATTATTGTTTATGTTTGGTTTTTAATCTAAAATAACAATTATGTAATTTAAAAAAAGTCTGTCACTTTAAAAAGGTCCCTTATGAATACAGTAAATGTTTCAAAAAGCGTTTCAAAGCAAAGTAATAAGGAATGCTACACAGAACTGAATGTAGACATTTTAAGATTTTACTTTAAGAACGTATTTTCATTTTAAGTGATTCTCCTATCAGTCCTGCACACGCACGCACGCACACACACACACACACACACATCACCAAATAGATACAAAGCTCAACCAGCCTGTTTAAGAAATGTAGATGCAATTTAAAAAACAATAAAGCAATCCATAAATCCAGTTTTATTTTGGAGCTCTATAAGGAATGTGTGCATGCTGTAGTGAGAACTGTCTGTTTTTATCAGAGAAATTAAAATAAAGTCATCATGATTGTTAAATTTGAATCAGTCTCTCTGTCATGTGATGTAAAATTTCCTCAAATGTTTCACAAACGGCCTTTTGATGGTCTGCTGCTGTGTGCCAGCTGACCTGTGACCCAGAACAGAGATAAGTGGCTAACAGAAATGTACAGTATGTGCAGCTATGTGGATATTTCACAAATGGTCAGGACCTCAAACTCTGAGTATGGTGGGCTAAAAGTGCCTAAATTTAAATAATATATGCTACAATTAAATAATAACAGAACTGCGATAACTTAAATCGGAAATGATTAAGTCATGAAAACTGATGGGAAGATAAAAAAAAAATGCTACTATATAAGTGACTTAAGTTATTTTAGCATTTCTGTAATTAAATAACTAAAATTAAAATTATTCTAAAATGTTTTGTAAATAAATAATTTCAACACATAATTCATTTAAAAAGTCATGTTTACTTCCAGTTTTAAAGATTTCAATATACATTTATGAAGCCATGTCAATATTGACAGGTTAAGTATATCTATATTTAATTTGGGTAATTAAGGATTAGTGCCAGTTGGTGATTAGTCAGAAACTGACTTGCTATCGAGGTTGACCAATCAAATGTCAGCCTCTGCTTTGTGACTAATGCCAGGTAAGATAGGTTTATGCGAGACTGCAACTATTATAACTTAAACTGCTACTTATGACTCCAAAGATAATACATTAAAACGTGAATTTATGGCTTGCACATTTTTTGAGATTTTTGAGACGTTTAAATAATCAATGTTTTTTTGGATCGTGTCACCATTTGCCAGTTCAGGCAATATGTCTGTGTAGACAGTAGAGGGCGATAGAGGCACATTGAAAACCTGACCTGTTGGCTCACATCTTTGAAGCGTGTTTGGGGACATCTAGTGGTAGTAGATCGACACTGCAGGCAGTTAAAAATAACTTGTTTCAAGATAAAACAATAAAGCAAGTCATGCTAACCTAAACCTATTGTATAAAAACACCATCTGTCCAACTGTTTCCACATCTTATCACAATATAACAATATATTTCAATGCATTTTATTGGAATTTTATGTGAATGACCAACACAAAGAAGTGGATAACTGTTTAATAGAAAGAAAATTATGCATTGTTTTATAATTTGTTTGCAGATAAAAGGAGAGAGAGATAGAAAGAAGGAGAGAGAACACGAAACTGTTAACAAAAGGTTGACTTCTTCACGTCCTATGGGAGATCTTCAGGTGGAAATCAGAACAACTAATAAAAAGTTTTTTCTAAACATAATCACGAATATTCACTATTCTTTGAGGTAAAGTTTCTGGAATTATGCATTACAGCGTCATATAAAAACTGAGCAATAAGAAAATAACTTCTGCACCTTTCCCTGCATAATTTGATTATTTTCATAGCCCAACAATTTCATTATAATAATTACTATCAGGACTATCTTCAGAAATTTTAAATATAAAATAAAAATGTATTAAGGTGTACAAGGGTACATGTTAACTGCAGGAAAAATCCAATTATCTTATTTCATTTATAATTATAAATTCTGCCTGGTCCTTCTCACATAGTTTGAAACTACCTCGATAGGGTCTAGTAACAGACACTGAAAATAACCTGGCTGGCCACAGCCTCTGTGAAGGGTGACCCTCACAAGCTGGTATCTATTGAAAGGCAGTGGGCAGCCAAGTGGTCATTAACGGCCTAAACGGGTTGTGTATTTAGCAGCAGCTCAGTGGTGCTGATCCTGAGCGCTGCTCTGGGTGACTGAGTCAGACACAAGACATCTGACAGATCGTCATGTGTCTGTTCTGATGTTTTAGGTCATTGTGTGTGTCATTCTGAATAGTTTACTTAATCAAGTTCAACAATCGCCGTGGATGTGATTGTAGAGACACGGAAAGGAGGCTTTTGGGAGGGATTTGGAGTGAGCAAACATATTGGGGGTCATTTCACTCAGAATCAGTGTTATTGTGACAATGAATCAAATTTCTTTTTTTTTTGCTGCTTTTAGTGGTCCGACATTCATGATCATGGATTAAAATGCAAAACTGAAGCTAAATATCTTCTGCGCTTCATCCTCGATGCTGCGTATATGTCCATCATACAAACAGAGAGTCTGTCAGGATGGTAAACTGGATATGAGGAGCTTCTCATACCAAACGCCTGGTATGAAAAGAATGTCAGCCATCAGGTCAAGAGGTCACATGTCAGCCATGGTATATCATAAAGTTGTGTATTCACTGCATTCCCCTAACATCTGAAGATCAAAATACTGCTACGTGTTGGCTGGCGGATGTTGCGCTGGTTTTTAATGAGGTATGCAGTGCAAACGTGTCACTTGATAGTCATGGAAAAGTTTATGTGTCTGCCTGAACAGTCTTCACTGATATATTAGGGAGATTATGGCTAAGCCAGCCAGGAACATAGGAAGATTTCCAGGTGGGCAAAGGCATTGATGTAATTTTTTCCTATAAACACTGCATGTGCAGTATGTAAGACATCTGAGTTCCTAACATATGCTTTTCTAACTTACTGTAGCAGAGAACTGAGCTTCAGTGTTAGCATTCACAAATAAAGATTTAGTTGCTTTGTTATTTATTCCTGTTTTCCTTTGTAACAGCAAAATGGAGAATCTAAAAATAAAAGATAGTATATATTTTATATATTTTAGTTCAACTGATACCAAAAATTAATTTTGAAGCATGATCATTTGAATTAATCATTTGCTGAGAACTTTGTATCCTTAGTTGGCACATAGTTTTGCATGTTAACATGGTAACTGCACAGATGCTTCAATTAGAGTTAGTATGGTAGCTACTGGTAACCAAGACATATTTTTCTGTGAAATAATTATCTACCAAGAACCTTGAAACAAAAAGATCAATTGGTCATAAATCATTACATGGTTTATGACCAGTTGGTTAAACCATTTCATCCTCAGGAATTTATGTTTCCTTAAATTCCTGTGGGAATAATCTGTGCCACTCTTGTGAGTAAAGCAAATCAACATGAGAACATGAACATAAACAAATATGGAAAATGGCCACTACTACTAAGTGGTAATCAAATTGATATATTTTATTTAATGAAAAAAGGCGCAAGTCCTTCTGTGAATGAACTGGAAACTTCATGAAAGCAAAGAGGGTTTTAGAACGATGTTGCAAACACTGGATATCTCCCTGACACCTCTTCCTCTCTTATCTGCAGAAAGCAGGTCATTGCATCACCCAGGGGCTCTTTGAAGGCAACTTTGTCACATGTTCTCACATCAACATTCATAGATGAAAAGACTGCATGTAAAAAGCTTTGTTGGATTTTCCAGAGAAAATGTAAGTCCATTTTTGAATTGTTAATATTGGCTCATTTTATTTTACTTGACAAAATCTGTCATTCTTTGCATTGACTTATCAAACATTACAAAAGACTGGCTCTTCATCTCTGTAGGAGTTTTTTCATGCCCTTTGATAGCTCTTTTCTGTGACAAGTGCAATCCAATAAGAAGTGAGTTAAAGAGGAATGTATTATTTACTATACAAAGTGCAAATAGTGCCACTGCTAGATCGTTAACAGAACTCAGTAGAACCCAAATCTATAAATATATCTCTCCTGGTCTGGCAAGAAAACGATGGAAAATATAGCTGCCACATAGGGGGAGTTTCCTTTGTACTAAGGTCAGGGACAATAAAACATTAACACTGATCATTAAATGTGAGTGCAAATCATTTTTTCCAAGTCCATTGTTTCTAAAAAATATCATTTTCTTTATGCTTGTCGACTTCTCATTGACTCTTCAGTTCCATCACAGGTGCGTCGGCAATACCACCTCCACACAGGTTTTGTTGTTTCAGATCACCGTCAGCGGTGCTAAACAGGCCGCTAACTTGCATGGGCTTCATTAAGCGATGCTCTCAGTGTGAAATGGTTGCTCACTGTTAGTATAGAGGCCAAAATATATCAAACCAAATGAGAGGTTTTGCTCATGGTGGGTTGGGTCGGTTGGAAACACAGACCAGCGGCAGAGACCCATGGTCAAAGAGCTTGTACGGTAGAGAACCTTTTGAGGTCCAAACATCCGTTTTTGGGTCGTAGCACTCAAAGCAATCCGAGTCCTCGATGACATCGTGCCCATTGAGGATGCGTCCGCCTGTGACGTACAGCTTGTTGTTGATCACTGTGGCGCTGTGGTGCATTCTTCGCTCCTTCAGATTTGCACATTTGAAAAATTTGTTGGCTTTGGTGTCGTAGGCAATCATTCTCCTGGTATATCCTGAAAAAGAAGATTTTTGCGCATAACCAAATTTTCTTGACACATTTTGTCTGTAGTTTACATTGTTTATACTATAATCTGCTGGGTTATTTAATCTCTTTAGGACAGAAACTGGGTCAAAAATTGCTGTTGAGTTAAAGAAGACACTACAAAGGTGCCTCATTATTCTTCACAGAATGACATTTTAAACTTTACTATATGACATTTTAAACTGTATTCAACAGAAAGAAGAAATAGTAGGACACGACTATGGCCAATAATAATGTAAATGTCACTGGATAAAGATAATGACAATAACTTGAGAACAAGGCTGTTGACTCGAGATAATATTAGACTTTTAGTTGCTAAGCAACTCACCATAAATTAGAACTAAAGTTCAACATTAACACTTTGACCAAAGAATTGGTAATAAAGTCAGTATAAAACTTTTTATAAAACAAGTTTTAAGTGCATGTACTACATGGAGAGGTAACAGGAATGAATTAAGAAAATACATTGTAATTACTTGTTTAGTAATCGAAGCTAAGAGTTATTCTAATGAAGTAAAATTTGGGAATTTCTTGTTAGTCTCTTTAATCGTCTTTCTGGTTGACTCAGTTTTGTCCTGTTAAAAACTAACCTGGCCTTGATCTGTCCATGACTAACTAGGAATCTTGTTAGCAAAATAACTTGGAGTAAATTGGATTATTCTAACCCAGCAACTTTTGAGAAGCAGCAAATTCTATCGAAAAATGAAAACCCATATGTGCAGATTGTATTTGCTATTGGCACTGTAGTAACCGATATTCATATTACTTTGTTTCCTCCAAAGGAAAATTTATTATGTGTATTTTAAAACATTTACATTGCAATGGTCTCGAAGCAGAATTTTCAGCCTTGGGTGTAAGCTTCTAGTTCTTCCTAATATAGAGAAAAATTCAAGTTGAATTTGATCATGAATTGGAAAAATCTAAAAACTGCACTGGATGCAGAAAACAAGTTTTGTTAACCAATGATAATATATTTCAGTAAGGATATTGTTAAGATCATGGTGAATTCATGTTCACTTTGTGTTGGTAAGATAAGATCCCAATGAAAGACATTAAAATTTGAGGTTAATTTTTTTAAAATCCAAGTAGATGCTTTTCATCTATCACCGTTTACCTCCTATGATATAGATCTTCTCCTCTATGACAGCAGCTGGTGCACAAACATTTTTCACGGTCCTTGTCTCCAATCTGGACCACAAGTTGCGAGAGATGTGATACACCTGTTTCACAATAAAAATGTTAACAATTAATGTAATTCAGAGTCTTCAGAAAACACTTCTTAGAGAGTTGTGCCTTACTTGAATAAGCCGGACCGGGTTCTGCATGGCATCCTCCCCTCCAAACACGTAGATCCTCTGATCACTGGCTGCAACTGCTGGATGAAGCACAGCGGTAGGCATCGGCGCCATGGCCTCCCATTGGTTAAACATGCTGTTATACCTCTCCACTGACTGAGAGATTCGCTTGTCCACCCCAATACCTCCCAGCACAAAGATGAAGTGCAGATAAGACACACTTTGGTGGGCGTATCGAGGCTCCAGCATGGGCTCTGCTGTCCTCCACTGGTTTGTTTTGAGGGAAAGTGTGTAAACGGTGGAGCTGACTGAGCTATCCCCAGAAGCCATGCAGAGACTGAGGCCTCCCAGCACATAAAGGATGCTGTGGATGCACACATACGCAGCTTTGTAAAGGCGCAGAGGCAGCTTGGCCAACCACTGCCAACGATGGGTCCGTTCATCATACAGAAGTGCCTCTCGAGAAGTCTGCTCGTTGTTTTTGCGTCCTCCAACTACCACCAGCGTTTCTCTGCAGGTGTAGCGTCTTGGTGTGGTCCAGAGGGGCTTCAGCTCACGGCTGCACTTGGTGCTGGCTGTGAGCATAAGACGGCGTACAGAGTCAATAATCTCAGTGCAGAGTGTGGATGACTGCACCAGTGGGTCGTTGGCGATGAACTGGAAGAGGTATGTTGGATGGATGTAGCGGAGACGAACCTTCTTGAAGAGATCGTGAATGGCACCGCGTCGTGAAAAAGGGTCGTGGTGGATCCAGGCCAGGAGAGTCTCAAACACCTGCTCCTCCTCAGCACAAAGACGGTCATCCTCCAAGTAGCACATGAGCTCTGGAAGAGACAGCTCACAGAAGTCCTCAGTGGCAGCAACATCAGAGAAACACCTCACGGCCATCTCCTTTGCCTTCTCCTTCAGACTCTCGCAGTGGAGGATCTCAGACAACCGGATCATGCTCAGACAGTTCTCAGGACTCAGCTGCTCCTGCAGGAACGTGGAGCAGGCCTCAAAGAGACCCCCATAGTGAAGCATGGACGCTGCCTGCATAAGGGGGAGCACATTCTCCATGGTGATAGTGACGCAGCCCGTGTAAACATAGTCCACAATGCCAGTGAGCACGCTTGAAGAGATTCCCTTCAAGTTCACACGGGCTTGGCTGCTCTCCAGAAAGTTGTTGCAGAACATGGCACGGAAGTACGGGCTGCTGGACACCAGGACATTCCTGTGGCAGGGGATCTCCTGGTGCTCAGTGCAGAGCAGCACATCAGTCAGGATGCGCTCCTGCCGCAGGATGTTGAGCTGGACGAGCAAGTGGCAGGGAAGCTCTGAGTCTTTGAAAGAGAAAATGTCCGCTCGTCTGCCGGCCATCATGTTGCTGGCAAAGAAGGAATAGAGGCACAAAATTTTTCAATTGAAGATACAATACAATACATGCCAATACAACAAATGTAATAAATATTCTTGATTTACACTGTTAAGTTTGCTACCATTTTCTAAAATTGCATTCTGATTTTCACACCTCGGTGTAAAAAATACCACTTTTCAAAACAAGCTGTCTGAATCTGAAGCAACATGACATTCTGAACAAGTCATCACAAATTCTCACATCGCCAAGGTATATTGTGTTTTTATCTTTGACTTTGACAACTGAAGTAAGTTTACACACAGAATAAGAAAACAGGACCAATAAAAATCTGATTAGGTAACATAAATGTATTTGTGGGAGTTAGACAAGGTTTTAAGTCTCAAATTAAAAAATTTTGAGTTTTCACAATGCTACTTGGACTTTTTAAAATGATATCATGTATTTTCTTTTTTAAATGTAAGGCTTAGCTTTTTGGCAACAAACATTATGGGTTCAGTGTGGATGAAAGCTGAACTTGCAAAGGCAGCACCTTTTGGGTACAATTTCTTATTCAAAGAGCCTCGGAACATTTTTAGGTTGAATTACATTCAACCTTTGAAATACCACAACGTCTTAAATAAAATCGGGGAGGACCCAGGACTTCAGATGATCGAGAAAGATGTATCAACAGATAGTTGCAAAGATCGCTGAACCTTGTATCCTCCTCTTTGTCATGCACCACTGAATCCTCTGACCACTACAAGTAGGCAAGGTAGGTGAAGCGTCTTCTCACACGATGAGAGAGACGTACGGAGCGGGAGCTGAGCATTTGCAGCTCATGACAAAATGGGAGTAAAAGCAAAAGTGTAGTATTTATATGTTTTTCAATTTGGATTGCTCTAAATTTTATCCCACTTAAGAGTTAAGATGATTTCATGCATTTTGATTAGTTTGGGTAAGGGGCAGCAGAAGCTAACCTAGGGCATCATTCATGCTAGAAATTTAAAAATAGTGAGCAAGACTTTTAGTCTTTTTTTTGAAAAATGCTTTTGTTTTGCTATTCTTTTTTAATTTCACAATTGCAGGGCTATTCTTCCTGATCAAATATACGTGCCTTATGGGCTTAAATCTGCAAACAGCATGTTTGGTGGCTTGGTTTATTGGAAAGCCGATCATTCATGACTCACTCAGAGCAGCTGTCCTTACTATGAATCACTGACTTTCTAATTTCTATTTTAAAGCCCATCCTTATACACCCGTCCACCATTAGGCCACATCTGTCATCAGGCTGCCTATCACTGCTAACATTAAACAGACTGTGTCAACAGGCCATCTGTGTTTGCCTCTCTTTCATTCTGAATCTCTCCCTCAGGACCCATTTCACCCTCTCTAAACTCTGCTGCTATTTTCAACATGTTATGTTTTTTTTTTTTCTACAATATTTCTTGTCTCCAGTGCCAGAATCTGATCCTCTGCAGTGGTGGTCTCTGTGGTGATCCAGGATAAAATTCTCTGAACAATTGGCAACAAGTTCTTGGTAAAAATAAAAATAAAAAATAAAATCATTGGCAGTGTCCTGGCTGCCTGACACATTTAGACGCCTAATCATTATTGTTAATTAGTAGATGACAGCGGCTGAGAGTGACATTTCACAGCAAGCATGTTTACCTTGGTCCACTGGTGGAGAGTCAGAAATTAGACTTCATTTGAATCAAGATTTACACTGAAATATTTCAGTTGCTTCCCATCTCTACTTTAATTTGTTCCCTAAAACAAATACCTTTCAACTTTTAATACTTTCATGTTGGAAAATGGAAGTTACTAGTTCAAAACATAGCATCTAATATCTTTTATTCATGAATAATTTCCTTACATTGTCAACTTTTTACAAATTGGTGAAAGCTAAAATTGGCTGCATTCCATGACTGAACTGGAATGTATGTAATTGAATTGTCTATATGATTGGATTCATTTTTAATATATGTTATATTCCTGTTCTTAATTGGAAAAGGGTCTTTATATGACAGTTGTTTTAAATTAACACTGTATAAATAATCTGAATAGAACAGAAAATAAAACAATATGTCTGAACTGAAAGGATTTGAGCAGAATTGAATTTATTTAAACACACCAGATATGATCTTTTAATCATAATGACTACATATTCCCAAGTAATTTCAAACTATCTTTGATGGACTCTTAGATTTAACCACAACACTATGTAATTACATGCTGATGGTGTCCTGAGTCTTCAAAATATGAATAATTTTCTCACTGAAAAATAGTTTGTCCACATTCTCGATATTTTCCCAAGTTTAAAGAATGTGGTAGAAAAACCCCATGAAAGTATATATATTTATTATTGGCCGTCTAGTCCTACCCAACCTTTTGGGTACCCAAACCTTTTGAGATTAACTGGGAAGATCGTGGTGAACGACTTCGGGGTGAGAAGATGTTCGCCACGATTTGGGTGAAGGGCTGCATCATTCAGGCGAGAAATAATGCATGACCTATTCTAGATCATGCATCTTGATGTTGTTCACCACGAGATGTAGACTTCGTACCAGAAGTCTACAGGCCTACAGCTGCCAAGATTTCCAGATCATGCAAATTAAGAGAAAGAATCCGAGTGATCTGATCAGTTCTGATCAGTTCTGAACCATAAAGTAGCATCTCTCAGTTCTAGGAACAGTAGGAACAAGAAGCTATTGGACCAAAAGACACTTGCTCCTCCAAAGCTATCGTTCCTCCAAAAACTCTGAAGTCAGAAAACTTAACATTCCTGGCTATGAAAGTCTTTTTTTTTCATGTACTCTAGACGCTACAGGTTTAACCTTTATGATGCGTTTACTGGTCTTGGAGTCTACGAGAGACCAGTGCACTTCTCATATAGGTTAAACCTTTAATCAGCTTAGGTAATCATTTTAAAAGTTCACACTCTAATCCATAAAAAGCATTCTGTAGAATGAATGTTGGCATTTGTGTTTTATTGTTGTTGCTTGTGTTTCTTTTTACTTATTTAAATTACTAGAAAATAGACATTTCTTGTATTTATTAATTATTGGTTATCATTATTAATAAATATACAGCAGGGATCTTCATCCCTACTGGGATGAAGGTCCTCCAGCAGGGAGAAATAAGTTCATCCTTCAGACAGTATTTTTGACAGATTATGATGCAGATTATTATGCTGATTATTTAAGTACATAAATGTGGTTTAACAAAACTTTTAAACTGCTTCACTTACTAAGGCAGATGTGAATAATCTTTAATATCTGGCTAGCTCCATAAAATTAAGACCAATTGCTAATAATAAAAAAATGCAGGACACAGATGACGCTTTTTGACCTAATCAGGGAATAAAGTTTAAAACATAATAAAAACACACTTTGAATCTAAAGCTGAAGACTCTTTAAAGTAGTATCTGTTAGCTAAGCCTGTTATTATGCAGTCCAGATAAATTCATGATGCCATGGATCCTTACCTCCTGTCCTTATAGAATCAATAACATCCACAGAATATCATCAGTTTGATATGAATTGAAAAAAATAAAAATAAAAAGTTAAAATTTAATCCAGAGAGGTGTCGGGAAGGGAACATGACACAGAGAAATGACACAGAGTTTTTCAGCTGGGCGCTGTGGAGAGTGCCATGAGGCCACTGTGTACATTCCTTCATCTAAGAATAGCATGGTGGGCCACCGTGACTCTACCGGGCCTCTCATGTGACACAGGGTTGTGTGGCACCGCCGGGGTCCAACAGAGGCGGTGAATACAATGGCCCTGGAGTGGGACAGTCATCCCAGGGTCTTGAATCAATCATGAGGCATGCCCACCCTGGATGGCGCTTAATTAAAGAGCTCCTGAGCTGACAACCTGTTGTTTGAACCTTTCCTCCTCCACCTCTCTGATACATGCCGTTCACTACGGTGGCATATATAGATCTGCACTGATCAGAATAAACAGCTGTAAGAACCAGAAGAGGTATACACGTCCAAATGTGTGTCTAAATGCTGTGACAGTGAAACTAAAGTTAAATTTGTTATTTGTGTACACAAATATGGCGAGTAAAGCTAAACTTGAAATGAAGGTTATTCTTTTTACTACTTCAATTTAGAGGTATCATTTACCAAGTTCTGATTAAATGTTTCCATTTGAGCTGAAGCAGAAGTAAAACCAACAATCTTAATTCTTATAATTTTTGTATTATTTTTAAGTCAGTCCATTATGGGAAGGCACATCAAAACTAATAGCCATGACAAAAATCCATGACTTTTATTAGATAGAGAGTTTTTCAATGGTGGGACTTTAATAAAATCTAACAATTGACTCTTCAAACAACCAGTGACGTTCTAAAGGAATCAACTAGGAAGGTGTGTAGGTTGATAAACTCCACTGGGAGATCAACTTGAAATTAGATGTGTCAGATTTTTTCAGCAACTCCAGGTGAGTATGGCATAAATCAAATTATGAAAATGTGGAAAAGCAACCCACCGCACTGCTGAGTAAGTAGAAAGTCTGTGATACTGTTCCTTTGTGAGATTTGCTTCTGGAATAAAACATTAATTTATTTCACATAACAAAGGAGTATCATGATGAGGAGCGTAAATAATTTTCAAAGATATTGCATTTATTTTTTTATATAAATTCCCCCCCACCCCAAAAAAGCAAAAAACTTCAACTTCAAAGTTAATCTAAATTCATTCTTGGTGTGAGGGATTGCAATAAAGTCATCAACACAATGCAAGCAAATTTGTATTATATAATGAAAGTGAATTAAATTCTAAGGACAATTTTGACTCTCTTATTTTAAATATTAGCTGCATATTTAGACCATAGAACATTTTCCAATAAAGCTGAATCTTTATTTCACTGTAACGTATTAAATGCAGCCATTCCCTGCACTCTGAACAGCTTACAAGGCAGCTGGATGAATTATTGTCATGTTTGTTTAGTCTCGTATGACAAAGATCTGGTGTTTCATGTCGGCAGATAAAATAACATAGCTGGAAGAAAGTGAGCTGTCAGCACGATCAGCCTTGAGAACATGTGGCGCTTTGAAGGACTTTGTCACTGACACCAGTTACTAAGTTACAACTCCATTCCTGCAGATGAAGGTGTCACTTGAAGACATGTGTTAAAAATAATTGTAAGATGTAGCATTTTTTAGAAATGCTAATTCTCACTTTCTCTGCAGCTGCTGTTTTCTTGCTGATTGATAATGGTAGATTGCTGGTTATGATTAATTATCACAAATGTGTGGATAGATTTTTTTTTTTACATAAAATATGGGATTTTAATTTTCTTTGTTTTGTTTTGTACATAGAGATATAAAAACATTGAATACATCAGTTTATGTGTTAAAAGAAAAGACTGAAGTTCCTATTTTGTCCAGAAGCAAACAAAACGCTGTCCATTTTTTCTTTTCAAATCTCCTCAGTTGTGGGTGATCTGCTAAAGAAGATTGCAAACATTTTGTCACTTAGTATAACAGATTTCCTTTCCATTGGTTTAGATGTTTATTTAATCAATTTCACTGAAGTTAATGTTTTCTCTTCATTGTACATCTGTTGTAAACAGAGGGAAAATATCCTAGCTTTAGATTTGTTGGAACTCTTAACACCTTTAGATCTATTTTGGAATTCAAATAAATTTCTTTTGCTTTTTGTATCACTAAACTATGAACACATCAATGTAAATAAAATCAAAATTCAACCTTAAAAGTGTATAAAAAAACAACTGATCATTTCTTTTAAATAAAAATATGCATTGTTTTATTCTTAAGTATTGTTTACATTTTTCTACATTTTCACAAATTCATAATTTATTTTACACTAGACTCACTTGGAGTGTTTGTTGCAAAAACCTTCATCCTATCTAAACATAGCACACTGTTAAAGTTATAAAGTCCGAATAGCATTTAGCCGACTCCGCAATTAAACTTGCAGGCTCTTTTACTTGCATCCTGCTCCAATTAACCAGGTGACATGCAAAAAGCATTGACTGGTTGTTATGGAGATTTGGTTAGCTGCCACGCTTTGTTGTTCTAGATCTCTTCACAGTGAGCTATGAAGATCATTTTAGAACTCAAAAGAATAGAACATCTTTATTTTGTTGTAACAATTGAACAATTGGAACAAATGCAAGTGCCATCAGCGGTGTTAGAAAAAAAATGCTTATGCAGTAAATAATTTATTCTAAGGGTTTTTGCACGTCTTTTCAAGGAGAAACAGATGCTGCCACATTGCTTTCTGTCTTGCAACGATGGTAAAAAAATATGTTAAGCAGATCTAAGCATCATGAAATGAAGCTGATTCTGTAGAACAAGTCCTGCCACATCTTTGAAATGTGTGTGCAGCTTTTGTTGCTCTCCCAGTTTGTGTATTATTGCCTATCTTACTTTTGCTGTCATGTCACTGTCAACTGATTGTCTGGGAATAAAACTGTTGATACTCTGCATGCCCTCATGTGATGAGGTAGCTATTTATTGAATTAATCAGAAAGTAGGACCTGCTGTCAGTTTAACCTTTAGTTGGTGTGAAATAATTGCTGTGAAGTTTGAGTCGCTGTGGGAATGCCATTAATGCTTCAACTGTTTAAAAGTTGAAGCAGTTTGCTATTTTTGGCTAGCAGATAAATGCTACAACTACTACTACAACTAGTACTACGAATAATTAGTAGTAGTACTACTACTTAGTAGTCATACTACATTTTAGTACTACTAATTGTGATTATTAGTAATAATAATACGAGCAGTATATAATTGCTAAAGGATGCTAGCCTTACATTATTCTCTTCAGAACTAATTTGGGGGCACAATGGATTTAATAAATAAAATTGTACATAATTAAGTGTCATATCGCTGAATATTTAGACAGATCATCGGGCATCCTCCTTACAAGGACTTGAATCCATAATAATGTTGTCAAAATGAAGGTATTTCCATTAGAGCCACAGATTAAAGGCAAAGTGAGAAGAGTTTTTATCCTCCTCCTAAAGTCCATTCAGCTCCAGCGTCACGCCTCAACCGGAAGTGACGCTGAAAAATACAACAAGGAAGTTGCCGTTTATTGTGAAGGAAAATAACTACCAGATTAAACGTCTCCTCACAACTGGGGTGTGTTTGCTGCATGCTCGGGTGCCAGGAGGGCTGAAGTCGCCGTGGACTCGCCCGGGAGCCCGCTTCACGTCGCCGCGAAGGATTCTGCTCTCAGCCAGCTCGGTAGCTAGCAATGAACACGGACGTGGAATTTCACATCAGGCAGAATTATCCGTGGAACAAGCTGCCAGCGAATGTCAAACAGGTACCGTGCTTTTAAATGTTTCCTTCATGGGCGGCGGAGAGGGGCTACGGAGCAGGGGGGCTGGCAATGTCACGGCGGAGCTCCGTGTGTCATTCAGCCAGCTGTCAGAGTCTCCGCCTCTGCTGCGGAGCCATAGCCGACCACCATCCATCTACTGAAGCCATTCAGCCTGCCTCTTCTCTGCTGCTCTGACATCACATGACAGACGGGCTGATACGAGGCGCCACATGATCTTAGCGCGTGGGGGCCCCACCTGCAGATTCTGCACGCACACCTTCATGCACAATCGGTTTTATCCGTGCATCAAGTATAATGAAGGGTTTTTTCCACACACGGTCCAAATGAATCCGTCCTACTGCATGCCTTGATTTTAAGCAGTACCTGCTTAAAGGAAGTGGAGGGGGGTTGCATTCTAGTTTTATTCTCTTAAAACTTTCCATCCAGTCACAGGCCTTCTGCAGGACTGATGCTTGTGCAAGCTTTAATGCATTTTATGAGGATCTTGTTTGGTTGATCAATATGAATTACTGTGTACTTATGATAGGAAAGGGGAAAAAAGAACTAGTTCAAAAAATAATTCCAGGAATAACCTATAAAGTGTTGCATGCATTTATATTCAATCAATGCATACCAAATGGGGTATGTTTCTACCAGCTTTGCACATTTAAAGGTGGGACATTCAACCTGTTTCTCTATGCAAAAGAACTCAAGCTCTATCAGAGAGCCATTGGACATTGTTTAGGTTTTGCTGCTCTACCCCCACCTCAATTTTTTTGCATGGTCTAACAGGTTTTCTTCCATTTTTGCCTCATGTTTAGTCCCAACTCACCAGAAAAGCATCCAGTCAGCACGACAGGAAAACTGTTCACAATGCACAACCGGCAGGAGGGAAGCACACATAGTATGCTGACACCATGTTTGGCCATAGTGTGCTTAGGATGATGTGTAGCAGTAGCATAAGCTTTCTAACACACATCGTATTTCACCAGCAAGCCAAAAGTAGGACCTGCATGTGTTTTTAGCGTAATCCAAGTTAGCATCCTGTTGAGATAAATCTAAGGAAATGATGCCAAAGATATGCAGAAATGGCATTTCTAAAAACACAAAGCAATACCCAGGAAGGATATGTCTTAATGTCTTGGGATAAAAATGACATCACAGTGAGTCCCAGCCCAGGAAATAAGTCAGCACAACAGGAAAACTGTTCACTTTGCACAACCAGCAGGAGGAAAGCAGTTCTGAAAGAGAGTCCCTGTTCATTTCTGCTGCATACATGGTGAGGGTAATCCACCTTACAGGTGTGCCTTTGTTCTCTTTTGCAGAGTTTGGGGAACTCACAGCGCGAGTATGAGAAGCATGTGCTGCTATACAGCATCCGCAACCAGCTGCGATTCCGCAATAACCTAGGTGAGCATGTCCGTCTGCCACACTGTAGCACAACATAAACAGATCGCAACAGGTCATGATGGAGAGATTAATGAAAACTGTCAGCAGGGATGCAATAGATCATATATTGTTTCATCTGTTTGAGTTTAGAAAGTGGTTACAGTTCAAGACTTTGCATGCAATCAAAGTGAAAGCAGAGTTTCTGCCCTTGTATCCTCCTGGTGTTCTTAGATAAGTTAGTCTCATTTAGCTCGAAATTGATCAGCTGTTGATCAACTGTAAATTTTTTGCCCCTGACTGTGACCTGACCACTATCTGTGGGTGTGTGTTTTTTATCGAGCAGTCCGCCACGTCAGGAAGGACGAGCGCAGGTACTACGAGGAGCTGCTGAAGTACAGCCGGGACCACCTGATGCTGTATCCCTACCACCTGTCTGACATCATGGTCAAAGGGCTGCGAGTCACTCCGTTCTCCTACTACATAGGAATCATGGAGGTAAGAAGTCTCTGACTGCAGTGGAGGGTTTGTAAACACTGAACACTTTTTCTGGCAGATCAGTCTCTTCTAAATCAGCAGAACATCTCTTGTTCAGCACTCTTTTCTTACTGACAGGGTGGATTCACTCAGAGCGGAAATTCTTGTTACAGCTGTGAAGATTTTCTTTTTGGTTTTGAAACAACCAGTCTCTGTTCATTTGAAGTGAACAATGACTTTAATTTTGGCAGCACAGCAGGATTGTGTGTGACAAGGATTGACAAGGATGTGAGCTGTCACCAGCTCTGTGTCAGTTTACATTTTAATTACAGAAAACACAAGTGTGACAATATTATTTGGCAAACCTAAATGGATATTAAATAATTAAAGTCTGCAGACAGTGAGGATAACTTTTTATATATTAACAATGCATATGTCTGTAATTTACAGTTGAACTTCGTTCTATCAATATTCAAACCCCTACAATATAATTGACTTTACTATTAAAATAAAGGTTCTTGTGAAATCTACGCCTAATCCTCAGGGGCTAAGTCCTCAGTGGACTTTGAGACAAGCTTTGGCTCATTTTACGTTTTGGACCTTCCTCCTAAGCACTTCCGTGGCTGGATTCCTCTCTCTGCCACCAGGTGGCGTAGCTGCTGTTTCTTTAACATTAAACTTGTGAACTACGGTTGGTTTGCACTTTGGATTTGTACTGCAATATATTATCTTAGTAAAGAGTTCTATTTGTAATACGGTCTAAAGGAAGTGCACAATTAATCACTTGTTCAAACAATAGTTTATTGTAAACACCTAAACAGATTTGCAGTGTTGATTTAAATGTTTTAATGTCTGGCATTTGGTAACTGGCTAGACAATGTAATATCTGGCAGCAAGTCTAGTTTATTTGGCAGCCAGAATAACCGAAGAGCAAAAACTATACCTAGTTTGCAGGAAAATTTATGTTTTTGATTTTTTTTTTGCATCAGTCAGGGACTAGATGACGATCAGTTTTCAGTAAGGCACCATTATCTCTATCTGTCCTCCCGTCATCTCAGATTGCCTTGTCTATGCTTGCTGTAAAAGGTTTCACCCCATCAAGTTTCTCAGTGGACTTCTCATTTGGTCTCATCTGATCAGAGCTCCTTTCCACATGTTTTCTACCTCAGATCAAAAAGTTTAATTGCTACAAATGCTTTTACCAGGCACTGTAGCAGTTCAGGGAAAACGGATACCAGATCCCAGGATAAAAACACTCAGGAAGAAAATCAACCATGCTATCTTTGCATTCAGTTTAGCTTTTGTCTTCTGAGCATAGGTGCTAAAATGCAGAATGTTGATGGTTTACATTAAAGATTAGTAGATGCCTTTCACATTAATTTTCCTATCAGTTTGTTGTGTTTCACAAGAATATTGATAGACTATGACGTGGGGCTCAGTAACTTTTATCATGCTGCCTACGGTTACTAATTTTACAATGCTAATGACTATATTTGAAAAGAAAATACAGAAGTCCTGCAGCAGGTAGCTGTGCTACAGCACTAATGTTAACTTGCACATAAGGAGGTAAAACCAGTAGGAATTTGGTGTTAGCTGTGCTATTTTTAGCTTCTGTCCTACTCTATAATAAAGCGTATCTACTTTTCAATAGACGTCAGCTACCACAAGGCTGCATTACTACCAGTGTATCTCCATAACTTCTTTACTGCTTCATTTGTTCGCTAGTGCTAACACTAATAGAAGTAATCAGTGAAAATATGCTGCTGAAATTGACACTCCTGTAAAATGTTGCAGGTATTTAGTTAGCCACTTTTCCGATTATATTCATAAATATACCAAATCTTCTGCATTACCACAAACTCTTTGTTTACATATGTGTATGCAGATGTCAGCTGGAACATTAGATTTCGCCACAATTGGCATAGATCCTGTTTTACTTGGAGCGGTATGAGAAACAGACTCTATTATTTTTGCTACTTTATAAACTGGAGAAAAGACCAGCAATTATATATCTCAGCTTATTTACCCAGGCATCACCACCTTTCCCTTGACTGCTTAGCTAAACTCCACGGAGCTTTAGCTGAGACTACTGAATTGCCGAAAGCTGTGTCACATTGTTAATCCATCTCCAGAACTTAATGAAAACCGAGAGCAGAAATTAGCTTGGTTGCCAAAATCAAATAATCCTTTTATTAATCAGCAGACAGTGACACACTTTAATCCCCTCTCTTCTTGTTTCTTTTTTCTCCTTCAGGATATTATGAACAGTGAGAAGAGTTACGACTCCTTGCCCAACTTCACTGCTGCTGACTGTGAGTTGTTTTTTTTAACCTTTTTTAAACTTTGTTTTCTCTCTTCCTGCCTACAATTGAAATAATTTTTAAGAGTTTCTGTTTACCTTCGATATCTACTCATTGTTTTTTCTTTATTTCACATCTCTCTTTTCTCGCTCTTTAGCTTGTTTCACAGCTAAAAAATAATGAGATGTAAAAATCAGATGGCTGTTATTGGTCAGAAGATCAATTGGAGAGATATCTTAGAAGTTTTGTTTTATTCAGCAGTGTTACCATTAGCTGCATCTTATTTAAATTAGATAAACATTGAACATGTTATTCAGTAATTGAATAGGAAAAGTGTAACTTATATAAAGTTATACAAATTTAGTGATGCATTTTAGGTTTTTTAGTCCAGTTGATTTTGATGATTATACCTTCTGGCCAATAAAAGTCAAAATGAATTTTCTCCAAATATTACATAAGACTGATATAAATATTATTTGTATTTAGCCAGAAGTGTCATCCAATTTTGTCTATGCACTGTGCAATATATGCACCCAGTATGCGTTAGGTATTCCTTTTGCATGAGTTACTGCATAGATGCGACATGATCCTTTTTTCAACCTTACTTTTGTCGTTCCACTAAATTTTCTGTCTGTGACTTTTTGTTGCGTATCCTTCTTATTGTGGTTTTCTATAAGTATCTACTGCATCCCTGTCAAATCATGTGTTTTCCTTGATTGTGTGAGCCCTAATAATATGTATATATATTTTTTTGCAGAAATAATTTAGAATAAGTTGTTATTAACAGTAAGCCATTATCATCAAAATGAACAGACACACTTTAATTACTGAAATAAAATAACTTCTTACTCATGACATGTAATTTCTTCAAGATCTGTTGATGAAACTTTACGTGAAGCAAGTTTATGAAACCAGAATAATTGAAGGGGAGTAGATGCAAAGATCATACAAATAGTTTTGCCAACTTGCGTCATGCTTACTTGTATTAAAATATATTTTCAAGGGTGATAAACGATAAAACAGAAAACCAATAAAATATACTCTGATCTTTTTCATGCTAATTATTTCGTAAAATAAAATATGAAACTGGTAAGTTCACACTATGACACATACACGATCCCAGCTTTGGTGTTGCTGTAACAAAAAAAAAAAATGCTTAAAAATCTGCATCACATGATGTCAGCTCTAAAATGTCTTTAAGCCTCTCATTTGAAATCCGATTTTGGAGTCGCTTTCATTTCGGAGTTCACGTGCAGTTGTAGTTCTCTCCGTTGCCAAGCGAACTGGGCTTTGGCACTGTTTAGTGAATGGCTGAGTCCTTTCAGCACAGAACCTTCATGCTGTGGAGACAGAAGGCTGCGTTCAGAGGCTACCTCTCTCCAGTAATCCCCTCAGGAGGAGCTTTGGACTACGTCGCGCAGAAGTGGGCGGATGGAGATGCAGAGCGAGTGTGCCTGAAAGAGTTAGACGTGGGTGGATGTTTGTGTCCTGGTGAAACAGCAGGGTGTGTGTGCGTGCTCGTGCGCGTGTGTGTGCTGTGTTCAGAGTCTGAATTGGAGAACATAATTACATGTTCCATTTTTGCATTGGGCTCATTTGCACCAGATTTTTTCAGCACGTAGAATAACTGGTGACAAGGTTGGATTTGAATCCTCTGAGAAAAATATTCAGCCTTTGCTAACTGTGCCAGAATTTAATCAATTTCACCAGTTTAATGTAAAAGAATATTTCAGACCTTTCAATTAATCATACCATGCTGTTTCTATCATTTAATGGTGACTTCTTTGTTTTTTCCCTTTCTTGAACTTTTTTACTGCTAAATTTATGTTGTGTTAATTTCTTAATATGTGTAAATTTCTCACAAGCCCTGTTGTTTAGAAGATCCACACCTTCACCTTTTAGTTATTTTGCTCCATATGATGTAAAAATGATTATTACTGCTGTAAAGACTCTTTGTGTGTTATCATCATAGTAACAACCTGCTTAAATGCATCTTGGCAGATTTAGAAAGAGCTTAACTCCTCATGAGAAGTAAAACAAAAACACTGAGCCAGTGTTGACTTAGTGGTCAGCAGATCAGCTTTGCTTTTCATTGTCAACATTTTTGGCTATCAAAAACATTTATTATGGTTCAGTATTTTACAACCAAATAAAGCAATGATATTTGATTTGTATTGTTAATAAGCTGTACATAAAGTGAATGAAAACATAAACACTTCAGAAAAATGAACATTTTATGGTAAAATAATATCATCTAAGAGTTTGTTCTTGTACTCTGCTAAATAGTCAAAGAAAGAGTGAATTTCTGTGAAACTCGTCATGTAGAAAACACCAGTGGGCATCTTTACACTTAGAATCAAATGTGGATGTGACAGGAGGCGTTTATGTATTAATAATGAAACTCCATCTTGTGTCTGTATAATTGGAACACACTGATCGCAAACAGAGTAATAAAATATAGACGTTCTGACTTGTGGGAAATTAGAGCTGTTGACACTTATTGAATTAGACACGAAAAGTGGTAAACTATCCAGATGAGGAAACTACTTGTCAAGCTTTGCACCTCCATATATAGTTGCTTCCTCACTTTACAGCTGCAGAGAGAAATAAGTATTTATAAGTGAAGAGCGTGTTGTCTATAAATGCTATTTTAGTCGGGTTGCAAATAGTTTTCAGAAAAAAGGTTTATGTTTGTAAAAGTTCAGACATGTTTCTAGGATTTTTTTTCCCATTCACATCCTTGTGTTATTCCTTCTCATCTTTTACCAATCCAAAAATATCCAAATTCATGTCCAGGACCAGATTGTGAGAATTAAATGAGCTAACTTTTAATTTTATATGTTCCTGTCATTACACAGGTCTGAGGCTGCTTGGCATTGGGAGAAACCAGTACATTGACCTGATGAACCAGTGCCGGTCCTCTAAAGTAAGATACATTTATTTGTTTTAGGGTTATTCAAGGTCATATTACTTCACAAAACTAACAGAAGTGCACATCAGAAAACCGGTAAAGTTCGGTTTTAGTGGCTGCATATCCAAAATGAGAAACCACTGATCCGATTTTGTATCGACATAATTTAAGAAATTACGCAGGTTATCTGATGGGAACAAGAATATATTCTAAAAGCATTTTATTATGAAATAGGTAAGGCGGAATGGATAAAATCAACACAAATTGCTGAAGAAATAAACCCATCTAGTTTACTGAGTTGAGAACCAAGTCCAATTTCAAGCTTTATTAAACTAATAAGCTTTAAAGTTAACACCCAGTGCCTGAGTTTGGGTAGTGATCCGACAACTTGATGACTTTCTTAATTTACTGTGACGCGATGAGATGTTTTGTACACAGAATTGTTTTCCATTAATTTTATTTATTTGGCTTTTCAGCTAAAGGCTTTTCTCTTAGTAGCTAAACTGATGAAGTGTTTTAGTTGCTGAATATTTTTTAGCATTGCCTAGTTGTGTAGAAGAATGTATCAAAAAGAAAGTGTGGGTGCAGATTAGTGGCTATTCTAATCTAAAAAGAAATTGTTATTGATTACAATTTAATAAAACATATAATTGTGCCAGTTTAATGTTACACAAAGAAAGTTTATTTATTTTTTATTGGTCAGTGTTCAAGCATGTAGCATACACAAACAAAGATATATCTGTAAAAACATCTACATTAAAAATAAAGACGTCCTGCAAGGAGGGAAGCCTAAATCTTTGTCTCTTCAGAAAATATCACCAATAAGGCTGAGGTGCCAAGTATCTCACCTGTAAAGTAAATCATTTTATATACATGAATAAAAAACTGTCAAATTTTGCATGGAAAACCTGAAAAATATATATTTTTTAAAAAAGGTTTTAGGTAATGTGTACAAATTGCACTTAAGCCACGCTGAATGTGATGTAAACGGTAAACAATACTGCTTTGGCAATTTAGACGTCGCACTATTATGATGTTGATTTGAAAACACCACAGTGCTGCAGTATTTACCAAATATTTAACACACTGCATTTTCATTCACTTCTGTCCTCAGAAATTCTTTCGGCGAAAATCGGCGCGGGACCTGCTGCCATCCAAGCCGGTGGAGATTTCCGTGGAGCCGTGGTGGGTCGCTCAGACGGGCTTCATCACCGAGGACGACATAAGGGTGTGGCACAAGGATTGTTTACAATGGATTAGGATTCTGTTGAATGTCATTTTTTTTGTGTAACTTAGCTGAATGTGTATGAGGAGCAATAAATAGATATTTAAAAGGAGAGGAAAGAGATTCAGAAAGTGTTTTCTTTAATTCTGTGTGTAATTGAATGGATGCTTTCTTTGATAATATCTGCATATTTTTCTCACCGTCCGTATCGGGAGTTTTTGAAGCTTTTGATGGACTTCATACACACTTAATCATGCTAAAATTTCTTATTTGTCGGGTTGTTTTACAGATTAGTCTCCTTCAATTCTAAAAATTCTAATATTTTTTGCCAGAAAAGGAAATAAAAAAAACAAAACAACTTTAATAACTTCTGAAAGCTTCACAGTTCTTATCTGCAGATGCATATTTACTCCAAGAGAAACATCAGAAGACTTGATAACTCCAGGGTATTTTTTTTCAAGCATCCTTTGATATAGTTTGCACTAACGCTGACATTTAATGTTTTCCTTTTGGTTGAATGCAGCTCTGTTCTACTGCGGAGAAGAAAGCCATCGACAAGATGATAGATTCTGGTCCTCAGCTGGCAGGAACAATAGAGTACAATGTGGTCCTAAGTGAGTATTTGATAATGTCCTGTTTGTATACTCTTGAAGTTGCTGTGAGGAACTGCAGTCTCCCCCTTGTGGCTCTGAGAGATATTACATGAACATGCCTTTCAGCTGATAAATATTCTCTATGTACGGTAATAATATTAATAATAATAGTAGTTGTTAAGTTTTTAGGACACAGGAAAGGTTAGATTCTTTTAGATTTTATGTAGCAGAATAAATTGAGGACAACCAGGCTTATATCAAGCATCACCAATATAGTCAGTCATCGTCAATGTAGCTTAGATTTCTCCAACTCACTTCTCAGATGAGGTGAATAACTCATTTATGCTCTAAGAGTTGTTTTTAGTGGCATGGCTGGAATAAGAGTTTCAAGTATCTTGAGACTTGTGGTCTCATTTGTGTCATTATTTGTGTTACAGGTTTGTATAACCGGGGCTTTATTTACCTGGACGTTCCCATATCGGATGACAGCTGCATCTCAGGTACACCACTCTGAGTGTTTTAATTATTGCTGCTTTAATGCACCTTTGAGCAGTTCAACCTGGTGTGTACTTGAAGAAGCATCATAAACTGAGTTGAAAAGATGTTTGTCTATGTTTGTGTAGATACATTAGTAAGTAAAAAGCTGTGGAGTCACCTTATTGTGAGAACAGTTTTTATTTGGTACTTTCTCTTTCAGTGCCCCCTCTCGAAGGCTTCGTCATGAACCGTGTGCAGGGTGATTACTTTGAAACGCTTCTCTACAAAATCTTTGTGTCTATTGACGAGCAGACCAACGTGGCCGAGGTAGGCCTTGGACATGTCCTTTATTACTCTCTGATGACCGTTTGTCTGATAACTGATCTTTTTATTTTTCTTCCCCCTGTCTGGCTCTCAGCTTGCCAATGTGCTGGAGATCGACCTGGATTTAGTGAAGGTGGGTTTATTTCTCAGGTTTTCAGGGTAATATTGTGCAGATATGTCTGGCTTGCTTTTTTATTCTTGAAGGATGGATATTCAGCCTTAAGGAAAGTTTGTCCCCTGCAGGATCTCAGCATTTTAATGCTTTCTTCACAGTTTGCTGGTTGAAAGCTGTTTATATTTACCATATATTTCTTTAGGAATTTTCCATTTGCGCATGAAAAATAATTTTTTGAAAGTAAAAAGAATCTTAGAGTTCATAACTTTTAATTGGGCTGCAACTCATGATTTCTTGTTTTGCACTTTATATCTCAGCTAATTTTTAGAATGAAGAAAAAATATAAAGCACTTAAATATTTACTTACAAGAAGTGAGTTGACAGAATGTCATAGAGGTTGAGGACAAATCAAAGGCCTAAATTAAGACTTAATTGCACATTTCTAACACACCCATAGTCTAATTGTTTAATGACTTTAGTTTTCTACCTGCATGCATTATTAGTGATATTATCTGTTTTTGATCTGATTCATTCAAAATGTAACAGCATCTGCACTACTAAATAGTGTCTGCATGTTAACATACAGATTAAATCAACCAAACTTGGGTCTAAACTTCAAACTATGCTATGAACTCATTCAGGGGTTCATAACACACAAACCTGTTTGAGTTCAGATTGCTTTGTCTTGATTGTTGTCTCATCTGTTGCTCATTGCTGTCATCTCTTCAGCTGCTTGTTTGTGCTGCAGTTGTGTTGCTGTGCTTCACAACAGAAAGTTACAGTCCATTTGATGGTCCGTTTTATTGCCCTTCCATACTTACACCAGTCGATCCCAACTTCTTTTACCTTCTCCTGAGCTTCTCCACCACCATTATGGTTGTTACACCTCCTTCACCAGCACCCACTCACACACACACGTCTATGAAAAAGAACAAAATATTTTTTCTATAGTAAGGGAGTACTTTTTTAGTTAAAATTTAACAGCTGCCATATTCTTTCAAACTTCTGTGCACGGATCAGATTTTAGGATTTAGGAGATTATTCAATGTTCCTCTTATTATGACAACAAGCTGAATTATCTTCCTTCCTCAATATTTTTATGGATTTCTTTTTTCAGCCTTGGTTCATAACAGCGGATGATTTTTATGCCTTCAGTACCTGACCTTCATTTAATAAGCAGGGTTTGTGTAAACTCTGTGAAATCCGGCTTAATATCCTCCCAAATCATGTCAAAAACCCTGTGCTGAAAAATTCTCTCCTGACATGTTTTTATACCGTTTTGCACCAGTTTATGCTCCGTTTTTGAGTCAGGATGCTGCATCTGCCTGTTGTGGTTTAAAGGGTGAAGAAAGGATAGATCTGTGTTGCAAAAACAATTTGGAGAAAGTTTGCTCACAGCTTTAAAAGCATCACTAATATCCCATTGCTTCTTAGTTTATAACAAGTGTGTTGATTGCACCATTTATACATGAGGTAATTTAAAGGGTTTTGCAGAGAAATGCTAGTTGGAGAGACTATCAAGTAATTTCTGAACTATTGCAGAACAGTACCAGACAATCCCATACATTTTTGTCATTCTGTTAACCAATATGCTAGTAATACTAACACAGAAGTTTTAAGTATATATCTCTTAAAACCAAGTTTAGATGTAGTAGTAATTTCTGAAAGTTTTCCTTTTGGTAATGAGTTCAGTTAACTTCCAATGTAAAAACAAAAGATCAGCTTAAAGAGGTTATTAAGTCCAGGTTTGTGTAATAAACAGAGTTGTGGTCATAATTGACCTCAGTTTAGTTAAACATTGTCCAGAGAGTTTTATTTTTCTAACATTACAGATTATGAATCCCACTCACCCTGCAATGTCATGGTGGTCATTCTGCTCTAGTTTCTCCATGCAGAACTCTGAGATGAAGATGATATAAAGTCATACTATCTTTACCGTATCCTTCCTGCGTCCCAGGAAGGATTCTAGGTCACAACTGCTACGTTGACCTTAGATGATAAGTGTTTAATGTGAAGAAACTCGCATTTACTGATTAATAGTCTGTCATGCTTTGGAGTTTGTGTTTGTATGGTGTTCTGATAGCGTTCCTGTATCCTGCAAAGCATTTACGAGATATCGATAAATTATTTTAAATAGAAAAATATACCTGGACTTGTGTTGGGTTTGAAGTGATTTTATTCAGATCAGATTAATTTAAGAAATTAGCAAGCAATTGACATTCATCCATTTCCTTACTTTTTAAAATAACTATAGTGATATTATGTCCTCACAAAATTAATTTAAGTTTTAAATTGCAGTGTAAAATAACACAACAGCTTTGCAGATATAAGTCTTTCTTCACGGTAGGCCAACAACATCAAGGGATGTCATAAGGTGTGTGAGATGAGATGTTGAAAATAAATCTCTTTGATCCCTGAGGATTAAAAATGTAATTTCTGTAAACTGGGGTTGCTTCCCACAGATGTGCTGTCTGGTGTCTACACAGTTTGAAGGCTAAATAAATAACTAAGGTTCTTTGTGGAGTTGTATTTTCCCCCCCTTGAAGTTTGTGGGTTTATGTCCATCCAGTCCCGCTGAAGAAGGGACGGCTCATGTAGCGGTGGGTTATTGCTCTGTGAGGTTTGAAATGGTCTTTGAAATGGCAAAGTACCCTACCTGTGAATGTGATTAAGTAACTTGTTGTAAAAAAAAAAAAAGAAGGTTCCAACATAATATGGATGAAAAACGGGGACATGGTAAAGTATTTGCAACTCCAAAATATTATCCATGTTCTATAAACTAAGAGGTCCATCCTTCCATCTGTTCATCCATCATTCTTATTGTCTGAAATTAAATCAGACTAAAGCATTTTTCTTTTGTTTTTATTACAGTTGGATTTCATAAATTATTCCTGTTTGCTAAATGTAATAGGAATGAGGGAGTTTTTTCTGTTTTTATTTTTCACTTCAAAGTCAGAAGTTTACATTCACAAAAATGACTATAACTTCAAACAGTTTGGGAAGACCCAGATGATGAATTCATGTCATTGTAAACTTCTGATATGTTAATTTTGCAATATTTGAGATCGCTATCACACTCCTTCCTCATGATATGTCATAGAAAAATTTAAAGATGTCACCCAAGACATCAGGAAGATAATTATGAACTTCAACAAGTCATCCTTTAGCCATCCTTCGTTGATCATAAAAGAGTCACTTTCAGATTCAGCTTCACCTTCTTGACCAAATATCTCATCCTTTCTGCAGAGATGAGCCAGGTTTGCGACTGCAAACTTTTAATGCTAATACTAATACTGCTATGTTACAACATGTTTTATTAGTATATGCTGACACTTTATCGGCAGTTCGCCACAGCCTTTTATCAGTGTATCAAATATAACTGCCTGAAAGAAATGATTCAAGAATGCTAAGTTTCTTATAGGTTGCTTTCCTCTTTTGTTCCATCAGAACGCGGTTTCCATGTACTGTCGCCTCGGCTTCGCAGTGAAGAAAGGTCAGGTGTTCAGCTCTGAGCAGCTTCACCCCAGCTGGAAGAACGCTCCATCCGTTAACAGGCTCAAGTAAGCACTTTCTATACTTTCTGAGCACCACACAGTTTTACAAATGTTAAAATCTAATCTGAATTGCTGATTATGGTTTAAGAAAATCCCAGCAATGCGCTGTCAAAGTGTCATGATGTTGTGCTGTAGGAGCACCATGGACCCCCAGAAGATGCTGCTGTCCTGGGAACAGGGCAGTCCCGTCATGGAGGGCGGCTCCTCGGCCACAGACACAGACACCACAAGCCTGGAAGACCAAGGTCTCACACTCACGCACACACTCGTGCATATTCTGCATCGTATGCAAAAAATTACACTTGCTGACATGTGCAAATGGGACATTTTATGATTGCTACTTCTGGTCTTCCAAGCTACACCACTAATTAATCCCCAAGAAAGTTCAGCAAAAAGTAATTTTCACACTAATAGGTGTTTGTCTAAATTGGTTTCATTTTGGCCTAATTTTAATGTTGTGCACATTAAGCTGGCAGAGTTTCTTGCAAATTGGATATTATCAAAGGAGCTGTTGATCAGCAACATTTGACATGCTAATAAGTTTAAATGAATCTTTCTGAGAGGGAGGAATGCTCTAAATACATTATTTTTACAAAGTCAGATGCTAATTTCTACAATTAGGAAGAGTAATTGACAGCTAATTGGCTTGTTGTAACATGTGTTAATAGTATTGCTCAGCAGTATTACAATTTCTCCTGCCTTATTAATTATTTTCCTCTCTCAGCAGGAGACACGGGCAGCGTTAGCAGCCTGAGCATCCCGGCAGCTCCCACTAAGAGGATCGCCTTCCTCTTTGACTCCACGCTCACCGCATTCCTCATGATGGGCAACCTGTCTCCGGTTTGTGCAGAAATGAAACACACAACTTTATTTTTTACTATAAAACGACCAGAAATGTGTTTGAACATAGATCCTTATATTTGTGCTGTTGTCCAATCAGAACCTGAAGAGCCACGCTGTGACCATGTTTGAGGTGGGGAAGCTGTCCGACGAGACTCTTGATAGCTTCCTGGCTGAGTTGGAGAAGGCGAGTCCAAATATGTATTTTTTAGATTACATTAGATGTAAATTTACATTAAAAGCTTTTCAAATGTTGTCATTTCCCTTTAGAATCTTTTTTTAAGTGTTTTTTTTTGTTTTACTCAGGTGGAGAGTACAGCAGAGGGTGAGGCTCAGCGTTACTTTGACCACGCTCTCACCCTTAAAAACACCATCCTCTTTCTGCGCTACAACAAAGAACTCACTCAGGATCAAGGACCTGATATTCCAAATATAGGTATTTATTCTGTCGTATGTCTTTATTTATCTCATCTCTTGTTGTATCTTAAAAATTGACAGCATTCTTACCCCTCTTACACCCAGAGACGTCTGAACGTTGGGTAGCAATTTATTTGATGGGGTGTGCATAAGTCTGACAGCACACTGTCATAAACATGACATAACATCTGTCATAAACATGACATAACATCTGTCATAACATGAAGAAGTCCTTATGAATGTTTATGACTGTTGTCATGAAGTGTCATTCGATAAATAATGACACTTTTAATGCAAAGTTGCTCTAAAAGTTGCATTGAAAACCCATTAAAGTAGCCAACTTTGGATTGAAGTGTCATGATTTACAAAATAATGCAAAGTTTACACTTTTAACGGACTTTCAAGGCAACCTTTAAAGCAACTTTCCATTAAAAGTGTCATTATTTACTGAATATCTATGACAAAAGTCATAGCTATGAGCAGGTACTGTACAGAATTTTATTAAAGTATTGAATATTTGAATATTATTTAGCAAACATTAAACGTATAAAGTCATTATTGTGGATGGTCTTTTCTAATTTGCTGCTGCAGTTCTTCTCTGGATTACCAATCATGACTGCCGTCTTTATCTGAGCAGCGAAGCAAAAACAAGTGAACATTTTCTCCTAGTTTTCTGTTTTCACGGTCACGCCGTAGGTAATTTTCTGCCAGTGACATCATTTATTATCAATTCCTGGCAACATTTTGCAATGATTATTAAAAAAGGAAACGTTCAAACTTGCAGTGAAGCAGAAATATTCAACTGCTGAGGGTTGTAATCCAGAGGGAATATATGCTTATCAAAGGCCTCTGATACGAAGTTAAAACATTGTGAATGTTGCAGAATTTTTATAAGTTGACTATATGGTGCCATAATAATCTTTATGTTACCACAAATATCTGTTTATTGTTTAAATAGAAATTTGTTAAAGTGATTAAGGAGTTTTACTTTAACCTTCTTTCTCAGGAATTTGAATGTAATTAGCTAAAATGAACAGCTAATTAAAATAAGAGTTTTTATAGTTTGCTGCCTTCAAAACAAATCTAGTCGCCTTTTGTGTGAAGTTTCGTAGATGTTTTTGTTTTTTTCCGTTTACTTCTTGATCCTAATTTATTTTTGGTTTTAATAATTTAATGATTCTTTTTGAGATAACCTCATGCTATATTTAGAGAATAATTTCCTTATTTTTGCTGTAATTTCAATTAATTTTCCAAGTTAAATTTACAAAGAAAAAACAACATAGTGTTTGCAAAAAGAGTACAAACCTCAACCAGTAGTGGTTTTAAGATTTAAATTAATTGTTCTTATTGTCTCTGCTACTACTAATTTACGTTTAGCTGTCTTTACAACACTTATTTTGAGCAGCTGTTGGTAAATGAGTATTGTGTCCACTAATGTCCTATGGTCTTAAAATCAATAAGTAATTAAAACCTCATCTGGTAGCTTCAAAGAAGAAGTGGATCTTGTTTCTGTCCAGATATTGGCAGACCACATCTCTGATCCACCCAAGGCTGCCTTTAACGATTATCTCTTCCTAGTTAAATATTCCCATGTAAACGACTGAATTTAGAGTCGTGTTGTTTGTCTGCCGTCTCAAGGTGGAGCAGCGCAGAGTTTGTCCTTTTGTCTCAGCAAAGTAAACCTCTGGGTTCTGCGTAGCAACCGTTGTGACACCAGATGCGTTTTGTTTGATTTGGCTTCATGCCTCGCTTCTGATTGTCTTACCGCGTTGTCGTCCTTTAGCAGGTGGACCTGCTGAGTGAAGCCAAAATGTTGTTACAAGAGTTTTACTTTAACTATTCTTTTAGGGAACAAATTAGTCTAAGTGATTAAGAAGTGTTAACTTGGAGAAGATGCTTTCTTCAACCACCTAAGATGAGATTTAAGAGAAAAATGTCGGTACAACCTTCTTGGTGCTATTTCAACACAGTATGTTTTTATGAAGTAAGCTCTTCTTTGTGACCTTATTTGATTAAAAATACTTAGTTGCCATATGATCAATAAGGGAACTTTTAATCTTTTTATTTACTATTATTACGTGTAGGGGTGGACAATATGGACTTAAAATTTTATCACAACAATAAAGATTATGATTAAATATTATCATACTTCTCTTGAAAAACATTCCTACATGAAATAAGCATCTTCAACACCCAAGAAATGTGATTTACATCACGATGCTGCACAAAGTAACTGCATTTAATCAAATTTTATAATTTACGGATATTTATTGATGCTCTCGTGGAATGAACATTAGAGAAAATAGTAACAATAACATTTCTAATAATGCTGTCAGTTTAATGTTTTGGTGTGGTGGTTTAAATTATTTAACGTAAAGTTCTTGTCGACTGGTACGTGTCTTCTTCCTGTGGTGGCTCTGCCTGCAGCTAAAAGGGTCTCACCATGTGGGTTCATTTATTAATCCCTGTTTGCTTTGGGTCTGATTACGGTATTCATTGGTTAGGACATTGGAGATTGTTTTTCTGTGAAACACAGGTTCCAGTTGGACAGAAATGTGGTTAGCTCTATATTGTGCCTATAGGAAGGTAACTGGCAGACCAAAGGAAGATGAGTTTTCAAAGCTATAGTTTAAGTGCGAAATTTATTTCACATGCTTTCAAAGAGAAGCCCTTTTGTAGGATTTAGCAAAGATGGAGGGAAAAGCTTAAGCAGTTGCTTCTAGGAGTTGCAGTAAACTGTTACATTTATATGAATCCATCCACTCTTACCACTTGTTTTTGATTCTAGTCCCATTTTCTAAAGAAGTGCTGACTCCCCCCCTCCCCTCCTATGTCTCCAGGTTTTCCTTTGGACATGCTGCGCTGTGAGAGCCTGCTGGGTCTGGACCAGGCCACCTGCAGCCGCGTCCTCAACAAAAACTACAAGCTGCTGGTCTCAATGGCGCCGCTCAGCAACGAGATCAGACCCATCAGCAGCTGCACACCTCAGGTATGAAGCCTGGAGGAAGAGGGAACAGAAGGGACATTGTGTTGTTTCTGTGTGTGTAAAGTCATGAAGGAGCTGTTTTTGTTTGCATGTTATGTGACAGATAATGTGTTGGAGGTGAAACGGGGGAGGAGGGAGTTTTGTTTTGTTTGCCATCTTGCCTGGTGTACACATTTGAGTTTCCAGAGTTAACTATAAATGTGTGTGTGTACACTTGGCGAATTCTCAGCCTGCAGTTGCCCCAACAACAAGGCTGCACAAAGAGAAGAGGAAGGCGGGAGGCAAAGCTCATGAGTAATTCCTCTGCCTGGCTCTCCTCCAGCTTTCTAGCTGAGCCCAGCGAGACAGAGGAAGACAAGTTAAACTCTTGTTGTGCCATTCATGCTGTTGCTTATTCTCACACCGCTGCGACTCGCTCAAGTGAAATATGAAGAATTGTCCTTGTTTCCACTCAATTTTTTTTGTTATTTCAATGCATAAATTTATGCCACTAATAATAACTGAACTGTCTGTTTTTTGATGCTTTAGCTTTTTTCCCCCTCTTCCTCATCTGTGTATTTGTTTCTTCCTGCAGCACATTGGTCCAGCCATCCCTGAGGTGAGCTCCATCTGGTTCAAGCTGTATCTGTACCACGTGACGGGCCAAGGCCCGCCATCGCTGCTGCTCTCCAAGGGCTCCAGGCTCAGAAAACTGCCAGACATTTTCCAGGTGAGCCCAGGTTAATGGTTGTTCACATAACGGGAGTTAAAATGGTAGCAAGAAGGTAAAAGGGACAGATAGTAAAAGTCTCACATTAAGGTAAACAATAGCTGCTCTCAGGAGCAGGTGTATCTTTAAAGTTTTGACCTTGCTTTCAATCACGGGCAGGTAATTGGATCATTCGCTGCCTCCTATGTCCTCGCCAACCTTCATTTCTTAATAAAGCAGCAAGTCCTTTTTGATAATGCGCCACGGTGAACTAATATATGTCCTCCAGTTAGGCTGGAAATTTGATCTTGGGAATATGTGAGAATAGAGCAAGAGAGAAAATAGTACCATAAATCCTCTGCAGAATACCTGCGATATGCAAATGAAGTCCTCGATAGGAACGCAATGCCAACCCACTCTTGTGAAAAACAACTGGACCATTTACTGTGAGAGTTAACATCAGAACATTAGTTTGTTCCTTGAGTTTAGCCATTCAAGAAAATACATTTAAGGCAATTGATGGTACAGTCACTGTGTGATATTTCATTAAAGTTAATACAATCTGTGCTGGAAAACTCCCTACGTTTCATCAGTGTTATATAGTCTACATTAGTATTGTGAATTTATCCTTCCTAACTCAGCAATGATGTTCCAGATAACGCAGTCTCTACTACACTCATGGCTGGAGTTTCTGCAAGACTCCTTTAATATTCTGCTCCAGCTCTGAGCTATCTGTTTTGATATCAATATGATACTAAAGAGATATCTGACTTGACACATTAAGTCTTCTGACAATGTGGCTACCCAAACTGCTAATGCTAGCATCTGTTCCCTGTTTTGATATGACACGTTGCTTATTTGTATTTCATTGTTAAACATATTTTACCGGGGTTCCTTTTGAGTGTATTCAGCGAAAATCTACAGAAACATTTGCTGCCATAAACACTCAGGTTTGTTTTTAATGCCATAAAATTTGGCAGTGGTGTTTCAGCTGCTCTCTGTTGTGACCAGAAGTCACATCACAGACTGGAAGCTTTAGCAGCCAATTCAGTCTCTTTTTTTAAATTAGAAATGGCATTGTAAAGGATGGAAAATTTATTTTATGTAAAATATTTAGCTTTGGACATTGCATGCACTTAATATTTAGATAAATTAGGGTCTGGTAATGTTTAGGTTATTTATTTATTAAACCCTTGAATGGAAAGAGGGTTACTTTCGTTTTACCATGAGTTCATATAATTAAATTTAGTATTATTTTGTATCGTTAACAGTTGTAGAAGAATCTTTCATTTATTAATTTTTCTCTCTTTAGGCTTACGACAGGCTGCTGATCACCTCTTGGGGTCATGACCCTGGTGTCGTCCCTACATCCAATGTTTTGACGATGCTGAATGACGCTCTCACACACTCTGCTGTCCTAATCCAGGTAAATTTGGTTCAGTTTTACTGCAGTTTCAAAAGCCATGATTGGACAGGGTTACAGTCATGAGAAACGTTGGTGGCCCTGAGCTAATTTCTTCATGTTTTGTTTCCATAGAAATAATAATTTATCACTTTTATGAGGGAGTTTTGCTCGTTGGTTAACGATATGAAAAGAGCTCTTAACAATGCTGTTGTTAAATTTTTACTTGGTCAATGTGACAACAAATACAGCACTGCTTATAACTTTGTGCAAAACATAAAAAAGTCCAACAGAATATTTACTACCTGAAGATTTACAGTATTTAGTTCCTTGTTCCAATTTGCTTCATTGCAAGAAATATATTTCATGAATTTGACAACCCATTTATTAACTTTTTCCTGTCTTGTAAAAATTCCTGATCATTTAAGTACCAATTTGAAGAGACTTGTTTAAAACAAAACTGCATGTGTGTGTGTGTGTACGTGTGCGTGTGCGTGTGTGTATTCTTCAGGGTCATGGTATGCATGGCCATGGAGAAACCATTCATATCCCATTTCCTTTTGACGAGGAGGATCTGAAGGCAGGTGAGAGAGTTTCTGCGTGAGGTTATGAAATCTTTTAAACACATGTCTTAATTTTGGTTGAAGAATTTACACCTTTTTAAAAAGGATAGCTACTTATACTATATGATTCTAACCCTGTGTGAAGATGGCTTAAATGGATTGATTAGTTTTCTAACAAGAGGATTAACATGCGTCTAGATTCACTGTCAGGATGTCCACACATTCTTATTATACATTTACTGCAACCTTTTTTTTTGCTGCGACAATTTGATGCTGTTTAACATCAAAAGAGAAAGTTCAGTGTGTGTGAAATACTTAAGACTTGGAGTTTTTGCCACCTGATACCTTGACCTCTCTGGAGTCTAGCAGAACACACGATTCATACTTGACGTCTGCTTGCCATGCAGAGTTCTCTTACTCCAACATGTGTGTGCACAAAGCGCTTCAGAAGCTGAAGGAGCATGTGGATCTGGAGCACCAGTGTGGCTACATCACCATGCTGAACTCCAACAACAGGCACCGTCGCAGGACCAGCGACAGCGCTGAGTGCAGAGGTAAGACGAGCAAGCACACATACACACAGCCCAACAAATGCATCTTTCTGGCTGTTTAACAGACAAGAGTTATTGTGAAATTAGCTGCAATGTCTTTGCTTGTTACAGCAAATGGCACTAATGGTTCAAATTAGATAAATATTCCTCGTAGTCCAGTTTAATTACGCTGTTTGTCTGCTTTATTGTGTGCTTTTTATGGTGATAGCCTTTGCTAATGGAAGTGAAAGGAACATTCTTAGCCTTTTGGGATTGAATCTCACTCCTGCTTTAAATCACAAAATTTTAATAATTCTCCAGTGTTGGCTCACAAAAATAGAGTAAATGATTGTAAAACTCGGCATTGATCTTTATTTGTTGTTTGTGTTCAAGGAGAAACGCATCTAGGTGGAGGCCTGGACACCAACGGCAGCACCGAATCATTTGAGCTTGTGACCGAAGAGAACGGCGAGGGAAAAGGAAAGACAGACAGTAAGTGCATTTTATTTTTCCCTAAAAATATTTGCAAGTATTCACTGGTTTTTTTTTGAGAGTTAGAGGACATGTGGAAGAGGTCGGACAGATGGAGCTGCAGTGTGACAAGTGGTGCTGTCTGAATTCAAAACCAGGTCTTTCTTTGAGCGTCTCATGTTGTTTCTTCCTTGCCAATCTCTTTCTCAGCTCTTTCATCTGAAGATGAGTGGGTCCCTCTTGAACTGTGCTTTGGCATGCCCCTCTTCAGCTCCGAACTCAACCGCAGAGTGTGTCGAAAGATTGCCTCACACAAGCTTTGCAGCAACGAGAGGTAAAACCTAAAGTCTCTGTCACTTTTGGATGAAGCGTTTGAAAAGAGTTGTGATGCTAGACTTGAGTTTTGTTGTTGCTTTTTCAGCCTTCAGGAGCTTCTTCACTCAAGCCGAAAGCTATCACTGAAAGTGCTGAGCTTTGTTCATTCGTTCCAGGTAAGAGCTCTTAGCTGCCGTTTCTTTAGTTTGAGCTGAAATGGAAAAGCATTGTCCAGCAGAAATATAAACTTGCAGTTGTCTTTGTAATACCAAAATATATCAATATATTTGACCAGTTGGATGCTATATGTTTGTAGTGACTGCGATACTAAAGTTTATGGAGTGAGGTGGAGAACATTGTGTAATACCATCAATAAGAAAGCAGTCAGAAAAATGCTGATTGATAAAATAATTTGAATTTTCAGTAGTAATACAGCCTTTACATAATTGCAAAATTTCAGCTGCTCTCTCTTGTGACCATTAATCACACTTACACTGACTGTAAGCTGTAACAGCCAATTGAGTCTCTTTTTTTATTTATGAATGGCATTGTAAAGGATATTGCAAACAGAAAAGAATAATTCATTGATTATATGTAAATTTTCTGTCTTTGTTGAAAGCTAGGTATTTTGAAACTGTATGTTTAATGAAGGTGATTTACTGCAGAAAACTCTGAAATTGTGTCAATTGGTGACATGTTAAATATAGATCCATTGAACCTTGAACGAGTCTCCATGAGGCACACATCCCTACTGGTGTTCTTAGCCGTGAACTTTGCCCTGTATTGACAGGACGGCGGCCAGCCGTCTGACCCAGACAGCGGCGTGTCGAACCCTCTCAGCCAGCCTCCGGCTGAGTCCGGCGTCCCTCTGCCCTCCATCAACCTCCTCTTCAAGGATGGACAGCTGAAGGAGTGGAGCGGCCGCGCCCCTCCCCCTCTGGACATCTCGTCTCTGCAGAAGGACCAGCCCTCATAAACCAGGTGCGGTTTGTCCACGAGGACATTACTTCTCAGTGAAAATGGACCACCCCTTCTTTTTTCCTTCCCCTTCTTTTCTTGGCAATGTCACATCTCGCTGAGGACATCTCTTAAAAGTGGTCCAACTCTGCATCTTCATATGTGCTCACAAGGAAACACCGTCGACATTCTTGTGCATCGGGGAAAATTAACCCCATCAGCTCTTTATTGTTTATCCACTGTAAGAAGAAGCATCCTCCATCAACACTAGTACCCACCTCCTTTTTGTTGTTTTCCTGCGTGATTCCTTGTATTCCTAAGAAGGCAGTGTTAGCTGTTGGAGTGGTGCTATAATCCCAACATAAAACAATGAAGCAGGCGAACGGCTTCAAACCTGGAAAAGCTAATTGCTTTGTTTTCCCTCATTCCCATCCTCCAGTTAGTTCTGGTTTTGTTTCTTAAGTTGAGTGACCCAGATGAACCCCAGACTTCTTCAGGAACAATTTAAACTATATGCATTATTGTAGGACCAAGCTCTTGGACTTACCAGCTGAGTTTGAATCCAAACCCTTCTTTGTCTTGTCTCATGTTCATTGATTCAATGCATGATAGTGTTGCACAACTCAACAACAACAAAAAAAAGAAGAAATTCCTTCCCTTGTTATTTGTGATCAATAACGGGGGAATATGTTAATTTCTCTGTGCAGGATTTGTTTAAACCTGTGGATAAATAAATGTTTTTTTTTTATTTTTAAATGTAGGATCAGTTGTAGTGCACATTAATGTTTTTAGAGCTCTTGTTTAAGGAAGGAAGTGTTTACTCATTGAAACGCAAACATGTTAAGAACTGACTGGGCATTTGAGGAACTTCTGCTTTTTATTTGTTCTGGTTTTTTTTTATATGTATAATTGAGAGCACCAAAGACATTTTCTTTTTCTTTTACGTGTAATGATTTTTTAGAATTAATTGTTTGCCTATATTGAAATCAGCCAATCAAAAGAGCTCAGGCCCGGGATCAAAACTGCTCATTTGCTTTGCTTTTTCACCTTTTTTTATGATTTCTGTACATTTCTCTGAATACACACATCTACGGTTCACAGCACAGCATAACAAGCATCCTACCTTTCCTGTTTGAGCTGGAATTTGCATGTCACACTGATTTGGAATAGCAAAGATTACAGGTTTATCTCAATAAATAGAATGTCATCTTAAAATTCATGTATTTTAGTAATTCCGTTTAAAATATGAAACTTTTCTATTCAATGAACCCAGACCACATTTTAATTGCTTGTTTTTTGTTAATTTTGACTGATAAGACCTAAACTTAGGATATTACTTAAGACTAATAAGAAATGTTATGTTGTACCGTACACAATCATGGAGATATTTGACGCCCTCCACAAGGAGGACAAGCAACAAAAGCTCATCACTAAATAAGCTGGTTGTTCAAAGTGCTGAATTTGAGAATATTCATGGAAAGTTGAGTGGAACTAAAAAGTGTGGTTAAAAAAACAGGGGCTCTAGCAAAAATTATAACTTCAGCCTTGAGAGGATTTGGATGCAAGGACCACTATAGTTTGTTGAAAGCTATTTGGAGAAGAACATTTAATTTTTTTTCCTCACATATCAAATAACTAGCTTAATGACCTTGATATCAATGTGCTTGATGGGCCACCAAACTATCCTGACCTGAAACTCATTCCCTAATGTCAAGATGAAAGTGAGACCCAACAATTTAGATGAGTTTTCAGTACAGTATATGCAAGTGAGACCAAAACTTGGTTGGTTCTTCCTTTCCACAATTTGCTGCAGCATGACTTGGAGGCGATCTGCCCAGGATGCTTTAATAGCAACTTTTTTCAGTCATCATGTATTCAAAGCTCATCAGCAGAGGGAAGAATGAAGTGCATAAAACTTCCTGGTAGACTGCTGAGCTAACTTAAAACTTGATTTAAAAACAAACAAACAAAAAAAACAAAACAGTGGCTCAGCAACATTTTTCTATCATACCTTTTCCTTCCACTAAACTTTCCATCAATATGTTCTCATTATGTAATTATGTAATGTGTGACATGTATTTTCTCTTCTGATTTTCTGAGAAGCAAAGCTCTAAGCTGTAATCAACACAACAACTGAACTAGTTGTTTGACATAAATGTAATGAGTCAATGTACACGACGTTTACTTTTCGTATTGAGTCAATCGATGAAGTTGTTGACGATATTGTAATTTATTGAGATTCATCTGCAAGTCTGATGATTTTTTTCCTGCCACTACACCTCCCTCTCTCTCTTGATGAACTCCAGCTTGTGTCTGATTGTGTGCTCTTCCCTTTGTGCACTCTGAACGATTCTGTTCACACCATCTTCAAAAGGGGAGGAAAGAAATGGGGTTTGTAGTTTTCAGAGAAGGAAACGTGTTTTTGTTTTGTTTTGTGGTTCAGAAATGGAAATGCTAGTGCATTGCCCCTGCTTCCCTGAGACGCCATTTGGCTCAGGATGTGTCGGACTTTCCTCTTCATTAATCCTTAGTGCAGTTTCTTTTCCCTCCCTGCATTTAGAAATGTGTAAAACTCATTAAGCTGAGTTTATTTTTGAAGGAATTTCCCCTTTGCAGTTTTTGACTCACTTGTGGAAGTTAGAAATATAAAAAAATAAAAATAAAAAAAACGGACTTAAGACATGGTCCTGCTGAAGCATGATAGCTGTGTAGAAACTGTTGTGTGTATGTTGTGTATGCGTGTGTAATGTACACATCACCTCAAATCTTTACCAGTAAAAATGACCCTTTACACACACCCCTTCACGCTCGCACGCACAACCACACTTATCTACAGGTCATGGCTGTTTGTTGCAGTTTATCATTTTCACCCCTAGTTATTCATCTACCTTAGGTGTTTAAAATGATAGTTTTATATGTTGGCTGAAAAAAATCTTTGTTGTAGCTTGTTTATTTGGAGTGTGAATATAATTGACTTAAAAAGAAGACACCCTTCTGAATAAATGGGTTTAAAAAATGAGAGAAATGACATTCCTTTACTACGCTCTACCTACATCCTCTTCTTCATATACATATGATCAGAAATAAATATGTAAAAAGTATGTGAGAATATAAATAAATATGTAATAAGACCAAGTTTTTCCTCCATGATGGTGTGTTGGGTCGTTTCTTTTCCCTGATAGCCAGTCACATTGTGTTATTTCAGGCTGTTTTCTCATCTCGGTGGAACAGATGGTCCTCAAGCCGCAGCAGTCCGGATGCTCCATCCATCTGCCTTAAGCATACACTATCCTTCTTGGGCTTTTTGGAGAAAAACTGGCTGAACACTGATAGTAATTATCTTCAGATGTGTTCTTTAGCACCACTTTTAAGAGAGGTAACCTCGATGCCTCCATGCTTTTAGGAAACTGCAGACCGACTTTTAGTCTATTTTTTTCAATCAAGATTTTAGAGAAACTTGTTTTTAATAAGTGACATGTTCTGACCACAAGAAATATATATTTTTAAAAACTCTATCTGGTTTCATATCCAATCATAGCACAGAGAAAATATTACTTGTTAATCACTTCAGCTTTAATTTTAATTTTAAAGATTATAAGTGCAGCATTTGGCTCTGAACTTAAGTGGTTCAAATTAAATGTGACAGTTTCTGTAAGTATGGAAAAACTCAGCAAATAAACATTATAAAATGATACGCAGAGTTTCTATTGATTCTAAGATTCTATTTTAGGCCATACACATTTTAACTTAGAAATCCTGGGATCATTCAAAGCTGTGCTAATGGTACCCAGCTTTACATTATCATGTAGTTTTGACTACTTGCACCTTTTAGTTCAAACATATTGCGAATCTACGATCAATCAGGACAAAACTGAAGTTATTAATGGTAATAACCTTCAGAGAAAGACAAAGTACATTAAGCGAGAACTATACGAATTAAAATAAAAGATATGGGGCTTATATTTGATTGTACTTTGTTTTTTAAATTAGAAATGTTACCAAGAATACTCATTGTCACTTAAAGAACAGTGACGGAGTTAACCGTGTCTATTTTCAGACAATTATGGAACTTTAATAAAAAGTTCCTTTTCTTACAGTTTAGATTACTCAAATGCTCCCTTTCTCTGGTCTTAAACATTTCACAGCCTTTCCACAGGCATTAAAAAACAGCCAGTTTTTTAGTTTAATTTGATAAATACAAATATTTGTAATTATTGACTAATTGCTGTGATTTATTTAGTTGGGATCAATATTTAACTTATTCACATATATGCATCCATATATTTAGATTTAGAATGATTATTCATTTTAATATTTTAGATCTTAGCTCTAACAAGATTTAAAAATAAAACATGCTTCTTAGGATTTCTGTCTCCAGCTAGAACTGTTGTAGTGTTTATAAACACAGTGCAATAGAAGCATGTAAGAATCCTGAAAAACTACAAAATCACACTTTTTTTTGTGAAAAAGAAAATAAAATCAGGTGTGTAACTCTAGATTGCTGTGCCCCTGACTGGACAGGTGCAGCCCAGTCTAATTGGCTGCATCTCCCAGGTCTTCCCCGCTTCACTAATTTCCCAGCTCCACAAATTAGAGTGATACCACAGGAGGCAGTCCGGGAGGGTAAAGTGGGTCACGCCACCTGAGGATATGGCGCTCTGAGAAGCGGTCAAATGTGCTGCACGTCACCGCTCTGAAGGTTTGTTTCCTGACACTTTTTCAGCCGATGTCAGTCTGCTCTGCAAAGACACAACCAGCAGAATTTATTCAGCAGATTTGTTATTTTTGACTCCCATTGTCAGACAGAGATGTGGCATGATTTCGTGCTGAAGCAAAAGGAAAACGGAGAATAAAATCACACAGTGTGTTTTAAAAATAAGAAATGGAGCCAAGGCTCGTACAAAGAGCAAATGGTGAAATTATGCTGGCTCTTGCACAGTGAGTATAGCTGCTTTGTCATTCTTACATCAGTGTAAAGGAAAGCAGAAGTGGATGATCTTCTCTTGTATCATGTTGCATCAGTATCAGTTCGCAATGCTGCACATAACCTCTCTCCGTGCTGACTTTTAGGCCTACTGTTGTTTTTTAACTTTAAAGCTAGGAAAATTTATATTAAGTTGATTGACCCTTGTTTGCCAAATGGTGAGCTATGCCAAGACTTAAAAACTGATCTTCATGGACACTCTTTTAAGCCAACTTGCAAAGAAAAAACTGCAAAAATGCTACTCTCTACAAGTGATTCAAAGGGTTCTGGCTTCAATGGAGAAATCTGTTGAGATGAAGACTCCAGCAACAACAGAAATACTAGGAAGCAACGTTATTAGCAGACCATTGCGTTTCAGGTTGTAGCCTCCAGTGTCAGTCTCTACAAGTGCAAACCTGGTGGAGACATACTCCAAAGTGTGTAGCTGGAATTGCAGCAAAAAATACTTCAACAGCCTCAAAGGGATTGAACACAAATGCACTCCACACCTTCCAGAAGTTTTTTTAACTATGTATTCTGGATGTTGTACTTTACGCTCCAATCTGTTTTTCTGTTTCACAGAATTCAAATAAAATGTACTAAGGTTAGTGGTTCAACATGAGCAAATGTGACAAAGTTGAAACATTGTAGCTTCTTTTGCAGGGCATTGAATGAAAGAGCTCATCTGATCGTCTTAAGAAGTTGTTGCTTGGAGGCCATTTTGCCCATCTGATGAGTGTGAGTGCTAGTGGACGCCTCTCTGCACTTTTGGGCTGAATAGACAACTTCACTGGGTAACCACCCTTCTGATGGTCGCCCAGCTCAGGGGTCATAACCTCTGCTCTGCCTCTTTGAATTCATGAACATTTGTTTTCTTTACACTTTCTTTCAACGCCCGTCATCTTTCTCTATGTCTTCCTCAACACCAGTCTCCAGCACAGATGTTGTCACGGCTTCTTGGAAGGCGCAGTTGTGTCATTGTGCAACATACCGAGCAGACATTTTTCCTTCACCACCTGTGGGATATGATCTGAGGGTAAAATAGCTCATGAATGAGAAGAACAGGCAGGCCATGAGGCACTACAAACGTAATGGAGACATTATGGACTCAGTGGGAGACTGTGAGGGAGGAAACGACTGTGCAGCTTCGGTTGCTACACAGACAGCATCCAAATTGCAAGAATATATATTTTTTATGGTGACATTTTCATCACAGAAAATAAAGTCATTAAAACACATCTAAAATGAACAATAAATTAAACCAACAGAAATGGATGCATGTAAACTCAGCTGGACCGTGACATTACTCAACTGCGACTCTGCTAGAGACCCAAGGCCAGCAGGGGGCCACAAAGTGCCTGAATGTGACACAGAATAGATGCTATATTACCTTTGCTTTGTGTGTGTGTGTGTTGCTCTGTGATTGACTGGCGACCTGTGCAGGGTGTAACTTGCCTCCCACCCAGAACCCTGGCTCCACCTTATTCCTGCAACAAGAAGCAGCTACAGACATATGTTTTTGTTTTGAGTACAAGGCAAAAATGACAAAAACAAATAATAATAAAAAACTAATACAGAATGGCTAGCAAATAAAAATTGTAACATTGTTTTATTTTTTTTTTAAACTGCTAATTCCATTTGTGTGGAAAACTATCTAGTGGGACTATTGTTACAAGAATGTGTCTATGTATTGTTTGCATGTATTGTATTGTATTGTTCTAACACAAAACTAAATGTAACATCGCCTTTTTACATAGTTGCTGATAGTGGAGCAGGGTGTTCTTATAACTCTTAGACATCATTTAAAGGAAATCTGAAACTTTCCGGAAGGTTCACATGGTTGAATTATCAAAGATTTGTGGAGGAGTGTTTCATTTTAGCTAAAGTAAATGAAACAAACACCGCCTTTAAAAAAGGTCGTATCCACATTAACTAATTTTATGTTACATTAATAACTATTTTCATTGCTTTAAAAACCACATATATTTATATCACATGCAAAGTGTGCAATTTGTTTATATTTCTTGTAACACAACGATGCAAAAGCCTCCAAAGTCATTCTTGTGGTGCGCAATAAACTCCCCCACATAAATAGTACACGATATAAACAAACATACTAAAAACATATGTTACCAAAATCAAACATGTGAATGCTCCTTTCATTGCTGACGGTGTATTTAAACTACACCAACCGCCTGTTCAGACAGCAGCAGCTGTGTCAAGACCTGAGGTGGGAATTTACGCGCACTTCCGCTTTAAAGGCGAAGCAGCGTCCTGCACGAGAGAGTCGCTGTTCACATACCGAGCCGTCATCAGATCAGATCCGCCTTCAGTCCCGACGCCAGGCGGCTGGATCTGCCGCTCTGAGCGCACCGCTGGAGGAAAACACGCAATCTGTACTTATTTTTGGAGGGATTTTCTTTTAACATTTTACCGGAACTTTACGCAGGAAAACCACCGGGTTGCACCTGCGTGCGTTCTCTGGTGGCTGACTCTAAATCCACTTTGTATTCTCTCCTAGACCCCACTTGTTGATGGGGCACCGAGGGGCTCTCCCTCAATTCTTATGCGTAATCTGGGTCTAACTCTGTCCGACGGGGGAAGTTTCGAGCAGCGCGGTTTCCTGACAGATGGCTGCGATGGGAGGTGATCGGTAACAGCCCTCGGCATCGGATTACACAGTCAGGCTGCTGCCAGGTAAAGCAGCAGGATGGGAAACCAGATGGACAAGCTGTCACATCTAAGTTATGCAGAAGTTCCGACGGTGGACCCGAATGGCGTGGATACGGACGACGGTCCGCGGATCGGAGTGTCTTACATCTTCTCAAGCGACGACGACGAGCTGGAGGACGGATGCGTGGTGGATGGCGGACAAAAACGCGCAAACGAGGAAGAGAAAAACTATGATCAGCGCGACGAGGTGGAGTGCGCTGTCTACAACAGAGAGGAGTGCATCTATGAGAAGAGCGCGAAGTGCGCAAACCTGGAGGTCTACTCCCCGGAGAACCTGCTCAACAAGTGCAAGGCGGGGGACCTGGTGGAGTTTGTGGCCACGAGTCAGTACCCGCACTGGGCCGTGTATGTCGGGGACTTCCAGGTGGTGCATCTGCACAGAGCCGAGGTTAAAAACAGCTTTCTGACCGACGCCAGCCAAGGGAGGAGGTGTCGGATCGTAAACGAGTGGTACAAACTGAAACCCCTGTGCGCAGAAGTGGTGGTGCAGAACGCGATGGAGCAGGTGGGGCTGAAGGACCGGGAGTTGAGCTGGAGGAACTCGGAGAGCTTCGCCGGTTGGTGCAGGTTCGGCAAGAGGGAGTTCAAGATGGGAGGGGAGATCCGGATCGGCAAGCAGCCCTACAGGCTGAAGGTGTTCCTGTCGGACAAACAATCCCACGTGTTGGAGTTTCAGAGCTTGGAGGACGTGATCATGGAGAAGCGGAGGAACGACCACCTGGGCAGGACAGCCGTGCTGCGGGAGCTGGCGGCACATTTCAGAGGCGTGGAGGAGATGAAAAGTGAGATGGGGGCGGAATGATGTCAGTTCCTCAACATATCTGTTACACTGATCTCCTGAATCCGTAGCAATCCTCATTAATTTTTCAGGTCTTTGCAAAAAAACATTCACACCCCTGAAGTTTTACACACTGTGTCACATTGCAGCCAAAAACCTAGATGTGTATTGAGGATTTCTGTTGTATAGACCAACCCAAAAGGAGCACATAATTGTGAAGTATAAGGAAAATCATACATAGTTGTAAAATTTTAAACAAAAAATATGAGAAATTAAAGACTCATTAATTTAGCCTCCCTATACATAGAATTCAAAAATTAGTCCAGAAATTAACTTTTTGACCTGGATGCAAAAGGGTAAATCTAACCGGACATACCTCTGAGCACCATATCCACTGTCAAACATGGTAGTGGCAGCTTCATGCTGTGGGCCTGTTTAGATTTAGCAGGGAGAAGGATTTGGTCCTGGTTAATGCGGAGCTGAATGCCGGTTAATGCAGGACATTCAAAGCACAGAGATGTTTTAGAATGGCCCAGTCAAAGTCAAGACCAAAAACTAACTAGAATTATGTGGCAAGACTTGAAAATTGATGCTCTTAGATCTTCTCCATCGAATACGACTGAGGTTGAGCTATTTGGCGAAAATTAGAACAGTTAGCAGAAATGTAACCAAGATTTTGCAGCAAAGCATTTATTCAAAGGGTTGAATCACTTTCTGGAAAAAAAACGGGAGTACTATCATTCACTTTCCACTTCACAGTTATGGACTTTTTTGTGTTGGTATATTTTAAAATAATAACGAAGCAAATTGAAGTCAGTGGTTGTAAAGTCTCTGCATTTGAAAACATTTAAGGGTAATACGTTTGTTTGCAAGGCCCTGTAAGAATAACTTCAGCATTTAATTGATACATGGACATATTTTTGGTCCGTGTTTTTAAAAGTTTATAATTTAACTGCCTTAAAGCCTCAATCATCATTTCACAACTCAACTTTGACAAATGAAAATGACTGAATCAGCTGTTTATTTTTGCTACAAATTGCTCTCCACTCATAGAATGTAGTTTTATAAACGCTTCACAAATTCACCCCAAAGTGTCTGGAAGCAGGATGAACACATTCCTTCTATTTATAGATTGTCTCATTACTTGATCCAGTTGAGATTTAATTTCATGTCTCAGCTCTCTCAGACTGCTGTGGGTTTTATTTTTCAGCCTTTTTGGGTGGGTCCAACCCAGAGGCACATGTGGAGGAAATGTTGTGGGGCATTGTCTGTTAAACTGATCAAAGTCTGTGTTAACTGTTCCCAAAGTTTGAGTAAATCATGAGTCACCATCTCACCTGGAAGTGATTGTTATTGTTTCTGCTGTAAAAGTTGATCATTACTAAGATAAAATCATTTAATGCAATCTGAAGCAACTCTGTGATGCTTTTATGTCTAATATGAACCAAAATTTATCTGGTACCATGAAAGTAGTTCGGAAGAGTACTAACGTTGACCCAGTAAAGAGGCCAGTGATGATATATTTTAATTTAGAATATTCAGCACACACTGTAATAATTATTTGTCTAAATCTTGTGACACAGCAAAAATGAACAAATGGTCCATAAATAGGAGTGCACCGATTGCAGTTTTTTGGATGATCACAGATTGGCGATCTTTAAAAAACCTGATCTGCCAATTCCGATTTTGGCCGATACCAATTTTGTTTGTGTGAAATATCGCTAAATATGGCAAGAAAGCTGCAGAGTTGGCAAAATTAGGGCGACTATTGTTAATTGCTAACATGCAGGCATGACCAGGTGGGCCGGTCTGTCAGCCAAGCCTCTATAAAGGCAGAACAGAAGATGACAGAGGTGGATTTTTAGACCTTAGATAAGATCGGCTTTACATTCAAGTGTCGGCCGACCACCGATCTCTCAAAATTAAGGAAATCAGCATCGATAAATTGGCTGCCCGATAAATCGGTTCACCCCTAATCATCAATAAACCCACAAAATCTAAAGCAACTTGTTTTTGGAAGTATAAAGCTGATGCTTTTCTAACTTCCTCTAGCAGCTCTAACTGTGCTGTAATTGTAAAGCTAGTTCATTCATAAAAATGGAACAACTGGAAACACTGTTTTTTTCCTGTCTTGCTCTGTATTAATGCTCTCTTAACTGGAAATGCTATAAGAGCTTCTTCAGATAAAAAAAACCAATAGCAACCCATCATTTCACAATGATGCTAATGAATTAGCTGGTAAACGTAAAGCAATAGGAGTTAAAATTATTTAGTATCTCCACAAGAGTCCGATACATAAATATCAAGTCAGAAGGTTATGGTCAGCAAGTTGGCAGTTCTGAAATTTTAGATTTTAATATTTAATTATTGCTGCTTGAAAACTGAGAAAAGTCCTGAATAAATTTTTCTTAAGGGGTAAAAAAGGAGTTGTTAAAATGAATAATTTATCACTTGAACTTCATAGACCCTTCGTGGAAGTAAGATGTGGCTATGCTTTAATTTTCATTTCTGGATTTTTGGCCAACTTTCACTATGGTATAAATTCTAGGAATAATAACAGCTCAGACTACAGAAATATACAATACCTATTTAATCACCTTTGCACAAGAATGGTGCTGCAATTTATAAAGATTTCAACAGCCAACAGCTGGTGAGGGAGCACATGTGCATTTAGATTAGTGATGAACAAAAGTGAGGCAATACCCAGAACTGCTGCTTGCTCTCAGAGTTCAAATGTGGGCCAAAATAGTTGATTTTAACAAAACAATTAATAGAAAAATTATTGTTTCTTGACAAAACAATAAAAAGTGTGAAAATCAAGTCATGTCAATTTTCTTTTTTGCAGGGTTGCCGACTCGACTGCTAACCTTTAAGACTAATAACAATTTGAAAACATGCACAAATAGCGCTTATATTGCTGTAATTGTATAGAAGGCCATATTGCAGCAATTTTCTCACGGTAATTGAGGTAAAACCTTTGGATCACAAACAATTACTAATTATTGTTCTGTGTTGCACATGTTAATTTATGCTTCTATTCCTGCGAGAATTGCTCCGGGGCAGTTATTGATTTGCAGCTCACGTAGGCTGAAATGAAATGAGAAATAACCTCAAACACTTTCAATTCGCCCACAGAGATTAAAACTTTGTTGAGCCAGAACAGCTTGTTGTTTGGCGAGAATATGTGAACGTCGCAAGACTGCAAACATCTTCAACGCAAGTCAGAATGATTGTCTAATTTATAGAGTCAGAAAAAAACAGCTTCATAATTGTCATTGTTTGGGCTATGATTTGCAACAACTTCCATTTATATAATTGGAAAACAAATGTTAAAGTGTGTCAAACGTGAAAACCTTTCGGAATCAGCTCTGGGAACAACCGGACAAACATCATCTTGTTTTTATAGAATAAACCGACCACCATCAGCTGCAAACCTTTGCATCTGAAGGTTTGTTTCAGCTGCCCTGCAGCATTTTAATCAAGTTAGGATATTAAATCCTCCTAACAGAGTCTTGTCAAGCTCAGCTTTTTCGGCAGCATACCAGATACTTTTATATTGTACTAGGAGTCAGTTAATGAGACAGAAGTGCATGTTGGCAGATATTCCTGCCATGGCTGTAAGGAGGATGAAACAAGGTTAAGACATTCAATCAAATGTTCATAGAAAGTTTCATGAGACATTTGTCTTGAGTCAGAATTAGCAGCACATTGTTGGTTTCTTGGGAGTTCAACTAAAATCACAAATCTATCCATTTTCCATAATTAGTATAGCCTTCAGGGAGGCTTGTACCTTAGAGGTTCACCCTGGTGGACTAAGCCAACAACTCTGCACACAAATATAATTAACCTAACGCTTATGTTTTTATGGACCTAAGCAGGCCGTGAAAATCCATGAGGAACAATTTGCAGGTTCCTAAGTTAAGAAATGCAAAAAAAGTGAGAAGCATAAATAAAACACATTTAATAAGTAATGAATAAAAACATAAGGTAATGCTTGTGTTTAAAGAGAATGCTCTTGCAGAGAAATCGAATGCTAATGTGCCTTCCTGTAAATGCAATTCCTGGCATGGATTCCACAGTGTTAAACCCGACTCTTTCTTCAGTTCAGAGCAGATTTTCAATGTGCGGTACAGTCCCAAATCACTCTTAATCTATCAGCTTGTTTTTGGACCATGTTGGTAGCAAATGTAAAATGTCTATTCCTTCCCAGAGGAACAGATATCTGGAGTGCACAACCAGTAATGATGCTATGAACAAAGAGTTAGATCTGATCTCTGCAGCTCCTCCAGAGTTACTGTAGATTTACTGGCTGTTTTTCTTGGTAAAGCTGTTTTTGCTCGATCAAATGTCTGAACCTGAGTGATGTTTCCCCCCCGACCTTCAAATCAGATAAAATTGGTGTCAATCAACTCGACTATGTTTGTGCTGGTTTGTGCAGCAAATTTTTTTTTGCATGTGCTGCTTTGGCTTTGAAGATATCAATGAAAGTTTAAAGGTCATTTTGACTTAGTAAAAGTGTTTGGGGCTGGGCAGGGTTGCTGGTTGACCTTTTGACCTTTAAACTTTCTTTAGTATCTTCAAAGCCAAAGCAGCACAACGATTTTTGCTGCACACACTAGCTTAAATGTAGTCGAGTTGATTGACACCAATTTTGTCAGATTTGAATAACATAGGGGGGCTGGTTGACCTTTCATGACCTTAGGAAACATTTCTTGATATCTTTAAAAGGATAGCGGCACACACAAAAATGTTTGCTGTACAGACGTAACACAAATGTTTGACATCAATTTTGTCTGATTTGAAGCAGGTGGGGGGCCAACTTCACTCAGGTAATGTCTGCAGGTCACTTGATCGGGCTTATCACCTCCCAGATATGCTCTACTCGTGTTGGCCTAACACATAAAATCCTAATATAAAAATGTTTAAGGAGTTTCAGGCTTCTACAAGACAACACAACAGGTTAGCAAAATCAGCATCATGTGAAAGCCTGATTCTTTCACCAGCAGCTCAATGGGAAATATTAGAGATCATGAGTGAATTGTCTTGGGCTCAGCAGAGTTGATTGAATATCTTTAACTTCTAGAATACATGAATATTTCCCTCACAGACCAATAGGGTGTAAATGCAGAGAAGTGGTTAATCATTGCAGAAAAACAAACTCAGCAGCCTAGTGATTCTTGGAAATGAAATGCTCCAAACTTGAAAACTGTTACTAAAAGAGATTTTTTTTTTTGAAGGTCTTGTGAAATGTTTTTTTTTTTTTTCATATCTTTCTGCCTTTTGTTTCACTGGCACTTTATGTAGTTTGCTGATAAATCCTTTCCTCACAAGTTCTCTTTCTACCCGAAGCAATTTCTTGACCAAAAGGAAGCCAAGACAATAAAAGAGGCATATGTGTTTTAATCGAAATGCTGCAGCTAGAGCCAGGACAACCTCAACATTTACTTCCCGAAATGCATTTTTTCTTTTTTTTCACACGTACATTTCCACCTGCAAATAAGTAGCGTGTTTAGCAGCACTTACAGTGGATCAGCAGCCATCCGGCGTTAACTCCCTCCTTGGCCTCTTCGTTTTTATGGGATGTGAAAGCTTGGACACGGCAGAGGCGGACTAATTATAATCAGCTGTCAGAGCTCACCTACAGCTACGGCTGACGGCTTCTGCTGCTGTCTGGGTTTTTGTTTCCACCGGAGGCTGATGAAATGATGAGATTATTTGAATTATAAGAGAAGCACATGGCTTACATCCACCCCCTACTGTGTGATATAAAGTTGGTGAAGAATATGAATCAAAGTTTTCACACAAGCAGAGCTCACCATCTGTTTAGTTTCTTCAAACGAGCCGATTTTCTAAAACACACCAAGAACTAAAAAAAAACAAAAATCACCCGACACTTTAGGATGTTTAGTTTTCCTTCTTTATGTCATGCTGAGATTTAGAAAAAAACAAACTTATTAAAACATTAATAAAATACTTCCACTTCTGCCAGTTTTTATCCATCAGATGCTTGAGTTCTTTTCACAAAGAGCCGAAAAAGCCTTTCAACGCAGCTGCCTGAATTTCTAAAGTCTTTATGCCTTTTTCTCTTTGGTTCAGTCCAAGGTTAGAGTCATTTAAAACTGAAAAACAAATATCAGGTTGATTTTTTTATTTACTGATTTATATCATCATTTTGTAAATACAGTGCTGTTCAAAGTTACACTTACAAATATTCAAATTCATGGTTATTGAGACTTAAAAAATGCCATCAATTAAACATGGGAATCTAATAGACCTGAAAAACGTTCTGCTGTAGTTTTTCTTGTTAGACTTTTGTTTTTTTGTTCACATTTGCTCAATTGCATCGTTTAACCTGAGCCATGCATTGCAGTAAAGCTACAATAATGTTAACCCTGCAACAAAAACAGGATGTTTTCCAAGAGCTATTACTCTGAAGAAATGGTTGTGTTCAGCTTATGACAAAAAAAGTCACATGTTGACGAAGAAGCTGGGTTGCAGGACAGAAGCAGGACAACGTCCAGGCCCAGTTGAAATGCTTTGTGGGGTAACATGGTATAGTTTCAGGGAGCAAAGCCGGAACTGTAGATTGTGAAGAAGTGCGGGAAAAATTCAAGATTCACCAAAAACATGCTGTAAACACAGCAGCATATGTTAGTGGCATTATCTTGGTTTGGGGTTATTTTTCTTCAGATGGAATCGAGGTTTTGTCAAAGATGGTGAAACTAAAAGGAGAAGGATGAAGAGGAAAAAAAACAAAAACATCTGATTTAAGAGAAAATATGACACAAAGTCAGTGGGATTACCTGAGGAGGGTTTAGGAAAAGACACATTTTCACAGTCTGAAAGATTTGGAAATCTTTTGGAGGGTAGGCTGGACAAATATTACTAAGTCGAGGTGTGGCCTGCTGATTCACTTCAAAGAAGACTGAAACTGAATCATAAGGTGTTTCAACACAGTAGCAGTTTAAAGATCACTCTTATATATCCTGGTTGTAAATGCGTTTAAGTTTTTTGCATTTTTCTTTCTGGCATATTTGTCTGTTAAATAAAACCATCTATCATATTGTTCTCATAAAAAACTGTTTTCACTGGAAATAATGCATCAGAGCGTCACAAATCCAAATGATGTAACAGAGAATCTAATGAAAACTCATCAGGTTTGTTGATAAGCAGATGGGAATCATCTGTGTAGCCACACACTGACAAATTTGAGCCACGCTAAAAATAAAACAAACCAAAAAAAACATAAATCAAAAAACTAACTTACACAGAGTTGCATTCAGGTAAAATAAGGTACATCAACTTAGATAAACCACACTAAAATAAACCAAGTTAAATTTACAGAAGAAGAATTAAACATTTTATATTTATTCTGGGTTTGAAGATACTTTTAAAACATCAAACTGTCGCTGAATTTAAAAGCAAAACTAAAATTAACTGAGTACAATAATAGATTTCTCATTTTCTGAGTTTTCCACAATAAAATCAAAGTGCCTCTACTCTAATCTCAGTAACTGCATTGCTCTACAGCAGTAAAAATACAAAGGCCTCCTGATCACAAATGTGTTCCAGCTACAAAAAGCAACATAAAAAAAACAATAACCCACACCCCTAATTTTCACTGGGCCATATGGTTGAGCACATTGGTCTCCTTCCAAACAAATAGTCCAATTAAGAATGACTAAGCTCATTAAAATATTTACACTGCATGTGAACTCATAAGCACTTCTAGATGTGTTAAGATTCCAGGCCTGTGATTCTTTGTGCCGCGGACCTGCAGTGTGTTGAGTTGATTACTCCAGCCCTGCTGTAGAAGGAGCAACAAGCAGCCGCAATAGCAACAGACACTCTTTGTGTCTCTGACACATGCCAAGAAAAAGCCCCAAAGCACACCCAGAACATTTAGTGGAGTTTAACATCACTCTTGGGAGATTTTATGTAGAAAAAAAAAAAGTTCAACAGCATCTGAGAGCCAAAAGTCTCTCTTGAGTGAAGGAATAATTACTGGCTCGCTGAACAATGGGAAATTTGTCAAGCGGTCGTTCTGAGATGGATCCAGTTTCCGGATTCAAGAGCGGTTGTGTAAAACGCTCAGCCAAAGGAAGTAAACAGCACAACTGTAAAAGCTGGGCAGCAATACAACTTACTGTATTGTAAAGTTAGTTCGACTCCAACAGGAGCTACTGGTTGTATCCGGAGGAATTTGGATCCAATCTGCTTCAATCTGATGGCTCTCCCTCTGGAGGGAATGCCTGATAATTTGAAGCCGCCGGTGTAGCCAGCAGACATCTGAATAATTTATGTTGGAGTCGTGACTCTCATTGTTAGAAGGTAAACAGAAAATAAATGCCAATAACAGTCTATTGCTGCGAGACTGTCGTTTCAGGGTTTTGTTTTTGTAAATGAGTTTTGCTCTTCATACAGTGTTTACCTGCAGGTAGATACATTTACTTGGGACAAGTTCTGAATTTAATGTAAAACAAGGAAGTTTCTGCAAGTTGCTGCACAGATACCAGTGTTTTTTATTGCCTGTACATTCTCTATTGCTGTTGTAAATTCACATACAATTCTAAATAATTATAATCTTTCTTTGGGATGCTCCATTACCATAAAAGCAGTTAGAAAAATGCAATGTATGACAAATAAGATGAATCTGATTTCTCTTATCTGCGTTCACATGGTAGCCCAACACATTGGATCACCTTGGGATGCTAGTCAGCCAGGTGGCGTCATTGTTTGTGTGCAGCTATTGTTGATTTCCATTGTTGTTTGGATGTTTTTCCATGAAAAAATAGATACTAGTCAAATAAAAAATGGTATTTCTTTCCACCAACAGGTCTTTCTTTTAAACCCTCCATTTCTACTGCGTCTACTGATTCTATCACGCCACAGTTTTCATCAGTTCATTTACTCATGATGGGGAAGTAAAAAGGTCACTTTGCTGCATGATGTGAGGCTGGGAAGTTATTTGAAAGTATGCAACCCAACAGTGACAACTCTGAGTAGAGTGCATGATTAAAATGTGGAGATTTGAATGCAACAAAAAAGAATAGAAAAAAGTAAAAAGTAAATCAGCTGCATTTATCAAAGGCTTTAAAAACAATGGGTTTTTGTAATAGAATAGGATAGAAAGCCTTTATTGTTTATTTATTCAAAGAGACATGTAATTTAAAGAATGTAGAATTACATAAAGATATACTTATGAAAACAGAACTAAGAATAACATATTGCACAGTAAGGGTAAATTCACAGCATGACTATACTATGCAGTTATTAAAAATAGCTTGCTCTAAATCAAACGTTTTTGATAATGACTCATGCGTAACTTTTTAATTTTAAAAACCTATTTTTTTGCATCTCCTATTTTGTTTTCACCTGACTCTTAGACAAGACTCGTTTCACAGCAGACTGTTGAATTAATTTATGAAGATGAGATTTCAAATTTAACGCCAGTAATTACTGTCTATGGTTGTCTTCTTTCTTTTTTCCTCCTTCCAAAGAAACCAATAAAAGTCCCCTGTTTACCCAAATTAATTCTGCCAAGCCATGTGTAAAACTTTGCCTGACAAAGATTAGTTTGTTGTTCTTCTACTTTCATGCAGCTTATGTTGTGAAATCTTTAGCTCTGAAGTAAAAAGCTTTTCATGCCTCTGACGCTGACAAACACCTAAGTCGGCTTAAAGCTCAGAGTTATGTGCTGATTTCGAGACTGTGCCACTGAGCTCTCTTCCATAAGAATAAAAAAAATAAAGAAAAACATGGTCCAAAACGTATTCATCAGTGTGTCATATGCAACACGGCAGCTGAACTATATGCCCTCGGACTGTATTCGCATCCTCATTATGAGAGAGCCTGTACACAGACGCCGTTGTTTGTTCCACCTCCTGGTGGCTGAAGGAGCTTCTGTATGACATAATCAGGCAGTTTTAGAGTTACTTCTGGTTGTCGAGGCTGTGTAAAGTAAAGCTTCGTGAAGTAAAGTAAGACAGCACTCCAAAACTGATTTGCATTCGGTCTCTTCTTGTCGTGCGTCTGCTGTTTCCCCCCATAACAAACAAATCAACAGCAACTTTCAGGAGGCTGTCTGAGTAATTACTTGTGTGATGCTGCTGAAAGCACAGAAATGTGTGCCAGTCCACGTTGCCAACTTTTCGCATCGATTATGAATTCATATGGGTCTTTCTGAATAAATATGATTACTTTGAGTTATTTAAACAAGGTTCCAGCCAGTCTTCCTGCTCGGTTTTAGCTGCATGCAGACGCATAACGATAATCTGCTGTTTTTCACTTTGCTGTCCCAAAGCTTCTGGCTCTTTTCGTTTTATTGAATCTGAACATTTGTTGCAAATAGGCCATAATGGCGTATTCTCTTGAGGCTTCTCTGAAACAGAGCATATTGGTCATATAATTTTGATAGCTTATAGAGTGAAGCAGATGGCTAGATTGTTGAGTGACATCTTCTTTCTGCCAGGCTGCTGCAGACAGCTGAGGGCAGCTGCCATCTGTCTGGAGGTCTGGGGACCCGATGCTGCCCCAAATGCATGTGAATGATGGATGGATGGATGGATGGATGGATGGATGGATGGATGGATGGATGGATGGATGGATGGATGGATGGATGGATGGATGCTGCTCTATAAAAAGTTAAGAAACCGCTTAAACTGATGGGTTTCTCTGATTTAACTTTTTATAGGTAAATGTTTGAGTAAAACAAATATTGTTCTTTTATTCTACTGACATCATGTCTCCGAATTTCCAAGCAAAACTGTAATATTTATTTGCAGAAAATGAGAAATGGTTAAAATAACAAAAAATGATGCCATACTTTTAAACCTCAAATAATCCAAAGAAAACAAGTTCATGTTCATTTAGAAACAACAATACTAATGTTTCACCTCAGGAGGAGTTCAGAAATCAATATTTGGTGGAATAACCACGCGGTTCAGTGCAGTGGTCTCTGAAATTTCAGATCATATTTTGAGTGTCTGTTGGTAAATTCTCCCATCCTGCACTTTCACTGCTGAAAGAAAGAGGGACTTGACTGCCGATGTTCGACTACAAAGACATGCTGCTCTGGAAAAAAAATGAAAACTTGATGCTGAGCTAAAGGGCTATTTAATGGTCTTCGTATTTATTTCTCTTTGGCAAATCTTAACGCAGGCTTAATGTTTTCCTTAGAGAAGTTTCAACCTTGCACTCGCATAGTCCTGTTCTGATTGAAGTCTGCTTTTAATGCTGCCATTAGATGTTCAAGGGTGTTTTATGACTTCTTTTAGCATCTTACAGTCTGCTTTCAGGATGAACTTGCCATATCTTGGCCTGTTTAAGATGTTATATGTTAGCAAACACAGTGGAGTGGCTAATTTTTAATTCTCTTGAAACATCTTCAAACTTGTTGTCAAGCACATAAGCTGCCAATCATATTCCTGAACCCTCCAGAAAGCCCTTGAAGTTGTTCATTTCTATTATTTGAATTTTTACAATAAAGTTGATATTATACTGAACGAGCGGTGATCGCTTCGGCTTTGGGGCCACAGGGACAGTATGGCCTGTGTATTGCGCCTTTGTTGCCTTTGGCGACATGGGCGCAGATGGTCTTTTGACCGTTTTTCGAATTTCTTCTATGACCAAGCCTGTCAAAGCACATGGCCCGTTATGGGATGTCCTAACTTCTTTTTCATAAGTGGACTGAGATTTCTCAGATTTTATTTTTTTTTTTTATCATTTTTTTCTCCGAAGAGTTTTTTGCGGCGCTAGTGGCTCGCATTTTCCACAACAGTAGGCTGACAGGAAGGGGGAAGGAGAGGGGGGAAGACATGCGGCAAAGGTCGCCGGGACCGGGAGTCGAACCCGTGACGTCCGCGTCGAGGACTGAGGCCTCCAAACGTGGGGCGTGCNATGCGGCAAAGGTCGCCGGGACCGGGAGTCGAACCCGCGACGTCCGCGTCGAGGACTGAGGCCTCCAAACGTGGGGCGCGCTAAACCACTGCGCCACCACAGCACGCCCCAAGATTTTTGACAAATTTTAAATCTTGTGTTTACTAAAATTTGCTTACATTTGAATTAAGCTATAATTCGATATGAGGTAAGAAGGTCCTGGGTTCGATTCCCGGCCTGGGGTCTTTCTGCATGGAGTGTGCATGTTCTCCCTGTGAATGTGTTGGTTCTCTCCGGGTACTCTGGCTTCTTCCCACAGTCCAAAAACGTGACTGTCGGGGTAATTGATCTCTCTAAATTCTCCCTAGGTGTGTGTGAGTGTGTGTGCAGGTTGTTTGTCCTGTCTGTCTCTGTGTTGCCCTGCGACAGACTGGTGACCTGTCCAGGGTGAACCCTGCGTCTCGCCCAAAACGTTCGCTGGAGATAGACACCAGCACCCCTCCTGACCCCAATAGGGACAAGGTGTTAGAAAATGGATGGATATGAGGTGTACCAAGGGAAATGCCTCATAATCAATGAAAATATTTAAAGTATTAACATATATACCCTTATATAGTGAGTTGACAGTCCTGCATAACAACGACAGAGCTGGAGTCTTCCGGTATTTTATGTGACATATCAGCATTTATGAAATTTCACCCTCTCCTCCGTCGTCCTTGATCCGGGGAGGACATTAGGCCAAATAAACGTCCAGCTACTAATTTGTCTTCCGTGTGTGATTGGGGCGACCAGATGCCCGGGGAATGATGAGTGGATGATGACAGCTGGCTGAGCCACCTGTACAGCTTCTGTATGTTCACCACAACCTTCGTTTGATTGCTGATTTTGACTCACCACATCACTGATGTCCATTATCAAAAGGAGCCATTCATCTGTACTTCAGATCCATTTAATTCTGATGAGCATCACCCAGAGAAAACTCACCTCCAAGCTCAACAAAGGAAGCTCTGACTACAGTTTGAATCATCTTATTTCTAAGAAGATCACACAAAGTAGTATGTTTAAAATGCGACTTTAGATGGCATCAAAAGGAAAGAATACTATTTTAGATGAAATAACATTTCAAGATGACAACTAGGAAGATTGGCAAAAGTAGGCTTTGCAAATGGACAATGACCTCTGAGAATACTGATAAATTACATGCAAAGTGTCTATATGTAGCAAATATAAATAAATCAGTGATTTAATTAGACTGGTTTAATGACTAACAGTAAGAAAAAAGTTTGTAGCTTTTATTTCAGTTTTTTTAATCTATAAAAACACAAAAGACACAATTACACATCAGTTTAAATTTGTTGCACAGATGATTTTGTTACAAGGTAGCTTAGCTCTGAAGCGATTAGTGCTTGTTTTCCTTTAGTTCAACTGTAACATAATTAAATCATGACATGTGATACAACATGTCTTGCTTTATTCATTCACATCATGTGAAAAATAATTAAAAGTTTGACCAAAAGTTAAGAAAAATTCTGTAATTTTGAACAGGGAACCGTGTTGAACCCTGTAAAAACCCCTTAGACATAAACTATTATTCAATATGTATATTTTTTCTAAGTTTTGGACTTAAAAGTTTTACTTTCCAAATTTTCCAAAACACAACAAATAAAATGTTTTATAAGAACAAGAACAGTAAAAGAGACTGACCATTTGGAAAGAGATGCAACAAAACTAAAGACCCTTTAGACGCCCAAAAATCAAGTATAATTGACTTTTAGTGACATGCTTTTCTCAGGTAAATGCAACGTGTTTTTATATTCACAGCGTGGATAAAGCCAAGATTAATGAGCTCACATTCATGGGTCAGATTTTTATCACTTGGCTGCACAATGGAACAGCCTATGAAGATAAATACAAGTGTTTCAAGAGGCCTGATTATGATCAAATCCGCTGCACAGAAAACAAAAGATGAAGTCATTTGCATGGAGAGTCGAAGGCCTGAAAGTCGCAATCTGCTCACCGGCAGACCGTTTTAACATCCTGTGATATTGGAAGGAACGCGAATAAGAGTGTGACCGTTTGAAATCACAAAGTGCTTAAAAAATCTGAGCGAAATTTCTTCACTCAGTTTGTTTAGGCGTTCCCAGATTCTCATTCGTAACGCCCTCTGAACTTCTTGGCATCCCTGGTAATTATGTGTAAAAATGCTTCAAATAAATTCATTTTTTAATGCAATAGTCTCGGTTTAAACTGTGTTCAGATGTAACCTTTAGTTTAAGCACATTTTTTCAGGGAGAAAACGAATCCACCATTGTCACATTTATTGGCATTTAGTCGATTCCTGAACTTTTCAGGAGGTTGGAGCATACAGTGAGAAGGATCCTTGACCTTTCCTATTTGTGAATAAGTTCTAGATTATTCAGAGTTATGGCTTCTTTCTTCTCTACAGCTCACTTCACAAGTTTTCTACTGAATTTCTAATCGTTTTAATTGTTTAACTTTAGATAAGTAAAGATTGGTGAGTTGTAGTTTTCCTCTAAACATTCTGTCTTTCTTTCCATGACCTTTACTTAAATTATGTAAAACTGTATCAAAAAGCATTTCAATTGTCTAAATAATCTTTCCTTCCTTCCTTCCTTCCTTCCTTCCTTCCTTCCTTCCTTCCTTCCTTCCTTCCTTCCTTCCTTTCTTGCTTCCAAGATAGGAAGAGACCACGACTGAACGCNTCCTTCCTTCCTTCCTTCCTTCCTTCCTTCCTTCCTTCCTTCCTTCCTTCCTTCCTTCCTTCCTTCCTTTCTTTCTTCCAAAAAAGTGATATATTGCTGTTGTTTGATTTCTTGATTGTGAATCTTGTACTTTTGCTCATTTTAAGACATTTGATTTTAGTTTTGATCGATTGTTGATTACTTTTGTTGATTGTAAATGAACAATATCTCTTCAGCAATTTTCTGGACCCTTTTACTCCATGTAGGATCTCAGGGGAATCGATGCCTGTCTCCCGTTGTGTTGAGGAAATCGCCCCACCCTGCCATGTTTCCCCACCAGGAGGAAGCACCCATGAATCACAGCTCAACTTTTATATATCTTTTATTGTTTTTAATTAGTCCCTGTTTAGTCAAGCCACACTTCTGTCCCTGCCTTTCTGAAGAAACTGCCTCTCTAGATGAGAGCTCGCTTCACGTCTTTGGTTCGAACAGCAACCCATTAACCTCTCCCTTCAGCAGTTCAGATGTGTCAGCCATGAGAAGGTCCCTGTTTGCTGAGGTCAAAGAGGACGAGACAGCTGGCTGGCTCCAGCAAAGTAATTGGCAACATCACTGCCTTTGAAACTTGACAAAAATCCCCTCATGCAGCAGGAGGGATTGTTTAGGAGCGCAGGCTCCTTTGACGGCTGGCTGCTCTGGGAAACAAACACAAAAGCCGAATGCGGCCGCTAACGTAAGAGACACACAACTGTGATCAGAGTCTGCAGACATCAGAATGACGGATTTTTTTAGACTCTAATGAAAAAATAACAATTTAATACATGCATGAAAAAGTCAACATCGCAAAGTACTATCACTGAATTGTGGGAAATCTACATATAGTGTTTATAATTTGGTATTAAAGCAGTTTAAGTCATCACCAGAGAAACTTTTCATTAAACCTGTAAGCTTTTAAAACCAGTGCAACATTTATTTTGTACGTTTTCAAGCCTCGGAGCATCAGAGGAGAAGTAAGCCAGATTTAACTGCTTTGAATTTCGACTTTGTGAATTATTTTCCAACTGAACAGCTGGGTAATAACGTTTTATGTTTTTTTTTATTATTACTTTTTCCACATATTTGAAAACTTAGAGGTTTCAAGTTTCTTTTAGATAATTACAAGTTGATACATGCTGAAAGTCATTTTGAATGCTGAGAATCTCATGTCTCTGTCAGTGAATTTGATTTTAGAAATTTGGATTTCATTTTGTAGACATGCTGCTTTTCTTCTATCAAAAACACAAAAAAAGAAATAAAAAAGATAATGGCTTAAAATAAGAAAAACTATTACAAGGATACAAATAATAATAATTAGATAAAGATGACATTGCAAGCAGGATAAAACAGAAACACAGATGTCAGTAGATTTATTTTAAGGAAAACAAAATGAGATTACAAGTTTGGTGTGTATATTAATTAATAAATTTTTTCATATTTTCAAATATGCAATCATTAATCATCTGTGTTGAGGATTCAGATTATAGCTGAGCATAATATTTATTTTAGACATTTAAAAAAAATAATCAGAAAAAAAACATTCTTAACAGAAAATCATAGAATAAGTAAATTTTGACTGATTTATTCAAGCTGAATTTAGCTACAGCCAGCGTTGACTGATTATAATGTTCAGTGTATGAATTTTGTGGGTTTTTTTCAGGGTCTGTATAAGATAAGAAAAATGACTTGCACCATTTTCCCACTTCTTCTGGATCCACCATCCATAGTCTCATTAGAAGCATGCCTCAAACTGTCATGCATGCATTCAAGCATGTGCTGGGCATGCAAAATACAGAGTACGACTTTAAGCAGCTGCAATGAAATGTTGAGAAGTTGGACAGAGGAGCCACATCAGTTTTTGATTTTTCCCTTTTGTGAGTTAAATATTTTATTTCTGTGAAACTGTGTTGTTTCCCTAAATTTCCACACATTTCAGGACAATTGTTAACCATGATTGTTGTTCAAATAATGGACTTTGACTTTATTTTTTTTTTTACATCACTATGGCTTTGGTGTTTAATCCAGATCCTTTTAAGATTTGTTCTGGTTTGAGAGGAATGACACAGGTATGTCAGGTAATTTTCCAGCAAGACTTTCTCCCTTCACAATCTGGTGTTTGTTCAGTATATGAAACTCCTCAAAGTGCTCTGGGAGAGTCACACCTCCTCTAGGCAAAAGTCTTTCACTTGGAGCTAGTGACTGACATTCAGACATCTTGTGCATGAAACAAAGTCACAACAGATTGTACTTTCTACTCACAGTAACCTACAGCAGCAGCTAAATGCATTTAGATCCATTACATCACAGGCTGAAACACCAAACAAGGTGTAAACAATGACATGAAGTTTTCACATTTAAATGGACAGCGGATGGTGAATTTTGTTATGACTTGTTTTGTGCAACTGTCAAAAGATAAAGAAAACCCAGAGCTTTTATTCTTCATACTGAATTGTTGATATAATTGATAATATTGCGATATTCTTTTATTCTGCATACAGATGTATTTTATATAGCCGTTGTTTGAACTTACTCTCCACTGTCATGGCATTCAGTTACATGTTTCCTCCTTTACTTGAGTAACATTTTGGAATGGATTTACTGCATTGTTCTGTTAACTTTTACTTGAGTAATGTTATTTTATTGCTATTGTTACCTCAGTAAAATCTCTGGATGAAAAACAAACATGTTTTAAACAAAAATTCACCAAAGTGTTGAAGTGAGACCTCTTTTCTTTTTTTTAAACAATCTTTGTTGTTTTAATGATATTTTTAAAAGCTTGATCTTAAAGTGCCTTCACTGAAACAGCAAGCTCTAACCATTATTCCTAATTTAACTATTCATAAACTGTTTTTGTGTTTATTGTAAGCAAAACAAAGAAGCAAAATATGCTAATGCTCTTACAAGTCACACGCCAGTGAGTCATTGTCAGCAAGCGATTAATGAACGGATTAAACCACAACCGTCTGTCATCTTCAGCAGATATTGCATTCATTGCAAACTTTATTGGACTTTAATGTTGCATGTTAAAACACTACTTAAAGTTGGGCAACTCAGACTGCAAAATGAAAGCCTTGAAGTGAAGTGTGGAGCGGGAGGCAGGTGGTGTTTGATGCATGGCTGTTTTTTTAGGAATCTAAGATTATTTATTTTTGGTGAATTAATATTTAATTTCAAGGCAAAAAGAAGCTCATGGTCAAATAAGTAATTAGGTTTTTTAGGTTTGATTTTAAGGAAAAAGTTTAAAGGGGCTTATGGAAGTGGTACTGCGGGTAGTTGCCCCCATGATCTCCTTGTAGATCTGCCCCTGGTGAGGAACAGGTGGTCAAAAACCTTTGACTGAGAGCCAAAGCAGAACTTTGTGGCTCTGAGATTTCAGTTTTCACATCAAAGTGCATGCTGGATGCTGAGGGGTTTCATGAAAAGAGAGAAACTGCATCTCTAAAGGCCCCAAATCGCAGGCTGCTCACAGCTAGATAAACAACCCAAAGAAGTTTGTTGGTTTCCAGCATTGCTGGCATAACAAGAAGAACAAGAAGGTCCACTTCATCATCATGTGGGGATTGCTTTCTTCAGTGGACCAGCTTGTGCAGGGGCTTCAACGATTTAGAATAATGGCTATTTTTTATAGGTGTTATCTCAATCAAAGCTCCAATAAAAACATTAGGAGGAAAGATTAAAAATTGAAGTTTATAAAAGCAGCTGATTCTTGCTCCTGGATGATCTTCACCACATGGGGAAACATTCCCACCGGTTCACTGGAAACACCTGCATTACACATGATTACACTGCAAACATTATTTCACCTGTTTTTAGAGCTAACAAGGAGAGCAGCAGGGCAACTCTGTCTTCACCTTGTTTTTGTTTTTTATTTCTTACATATTTTACCTCTGATTTGTTTTGTTTTGTTTTTTTGGTACCAAGTTGGTACATCACTAATGTGTTTTGATTCCTATTTAACACATGCCAAAGTTCATATTCAATGCACTTTATCGCCATCTAGTGGACGAAATTATGTCCAATTATGCTATTTGTTGAAATGTTAAATGTTTATTCCTGGAGCTCACGAAAGAAACAGCTAATTAAGGCCACACGTTAACTTATAATTCAAATTACAGTTGATTGTTAGTTTGCCTAATATGATGTGAGTTAAAGAATAAAATTCCTGGTTAAAATGACAGTAAAAAAAAAGAAATTTAAAAAATCCCATTTTATAGTTTCAGTAAGAGTCCACTTGGGGGAATGAGCACCACACCTGGAAAAACAATCAACATAAATGTCTTGCACCAGTGGTGACCAAGAGGAACATCTATCTCTTTTAACAGAAAACAAATGATTGTATTCACATTTTTGTTTTGTTTCATCGCACTTTCTGAGCTTTGACCCTGGAACAAGTTGTCTTTCTGCAGCAGAGCCTCAGTTTCTCATAGAGGCTCTCAAAGAAGTAAAATGTGCCAGAAACCCAGGAAGATCTGATGCTTCCATCATGCTGCCTTGCCACGAGTCTCCTCATTTATCAGATGATCTGGATCTCTAGATAGCAGAAAAACATGTAACCAACTGCACCAAGAGAGGAAAACAACATTACTTAACCCTGTTTAATGATTACAGTGGGTCCAACTAATAAGTTTTGCAGCTGTGAGCAAATCGAGCCTGTAAAGCTGGGGAACCGGTTGAATAATAGCATTTTAAGCTTTCTGACGTGCTGAGATGTTCTCCAGCGAAGACGTAATTACGGCCTGACAGCAGGCGCAGATCCTCACAAAGGCCTGATAATCAGAGGCTGCTGATCAGAGCATGCAGCTCGTTACCAAAAGGGGCAGCGACGCTGAAAAGTAATTAAAGTTCCCCGTAGAGTGGAGCCAGGCTAACCGAACCTCACTTCCCACAAAAAGAGCTTGTCTTAACTTCTCATTGTTTAGTAATTCGCTCTCTGTCCTCAGTTATGATGCTCTTTATGCTGTTTTCTTATTCCTTCCATCCATCCTCATTTTAACCACAGCTTTCTTCTTCTGATGCCTCTGTCTTGTTGTTCCAGCACTCCATCACTCCCTCAGCTGCTGAGTCATGAATGTAGCCGCTGCCTGCCAACCACAGCAAAAGCAGTAAATTAATACTTAACTGCACAGCTAAGTTCAGCTGAAATTTTTACTTCATGGTCTACAATTTTTTTTTTTAATGACGTTTCTGCATCTAAATGCATTGTTGCACAAATGCAAGGCAAACACTTTGAGGTCTGCATATTGCATGTGTAATCATCAATCTCCGCATGCATAATCGATTAGCTCACGTGTGGCCAGCGGTTTAAGAACCAGAACCTCCTTTCTAACATTTTCAGCAATGCAAAGATGCGTTTGAGAGATCATCACCTTCACCGGAGCTGTATAGTGTTTTACAAAAGTTCACACACTCATGAATGTAGATGTATGAATGAATGATAGTCATTTGGGGCTTATTATGATTTTGGTGTACATGGGTGAATTTAGGGTGGATTTTCTTTAATTCACACATATTTAAAATTATACAAGCTATTTTTTTTTTAAACTCCAGCTAAAGTTTTTGTTTTATTTTTATTTTTTAACCTGTATTCAATCAGCTTGGATGTGATCCATGTTCTCTGAAACAGTAAAAAAAATTACCTGCTTCTTTGTTTCATTGTGTCATACAGGAAATGGTAGTGTATGCAGTCCACTCCACTGCTATTAAAAACCCTGTACAGATTGATCTGTTTTAATTTTTTTTAATACACTGTAGAAAGAACCTGAAAAAGTTGCTAATTTATTCCAGAACATCACAGGGACACACAGAACAACATGGTTTTTTTTTATTGTATTTTTTCCCCCTCACTGAAACAGAAATAGCCGTATTGAAAAATGTTGGTGAGATTATGCTTATGCAGAAAAAAAAGTAAAAATTTTAGAGCTTTTCAAACGTCTTCATCAAAACATTAAAATTTGTGGATGCCAGTCAATAGCTGCTTTATAAAAATGCAATCTGATATATGTCATGTCTTTCCTTTAACTTTGGATTGTTTGACACTAAAGCATTTGCTTTTGTACATGAGCACACTGCTGTGGTATTAAATATGAGAACACAAGTAGGTTTTATTTCCACGAGAAGGGAATGCAGCAGAGTTATTTTCCTCATGCACAAAGGCCCCAATGTGTCCAGTTTTTAATCCTTTAGCAGAAAATGCAAAGTAATGGCTTTTTTAGAGAATGAGACCCACTACAACGCTCAGTCCCATTAAAGGCTGCAGCTACACTCATTGCTTACTCACTGTGTGACTGGGAAAATCCCCTAACAGGTACTGAATCAGTACCTAGATTGCATATTTTAAAAGTGGTAACATTTATACTTGCAGGAATAATCTAACTGAAACCTTCTGTTGTCTCATTTCCATTCCTCTCACAGCAACTCCTCTATGGGTTGCAGAGAGACTTTCTGTGATTTTTATTCAAGCTCTCCTCCAGTCTGCGGTTGGAGCCTGGAAAGTATCGGGTAGGTTGACGCTGTGCTGTTTGAACAAAGCTGCCCCGAAAGCCCAAGATAGCATGTGCCACTTGAAACAAGAGCGACATGAGTGAGAGAGGGTACTTTTGAGAAAAAAAACTCTCTGCAGGGTAACAACAAGAGCGCTGCTTCATTTCAACAACTTCACCAAGAAATTACTGTTGAGGACAGAGGAGGACTTAAGCATTTTGTTTGTCTTTTTTGATCATTTTTGACTTATTTAGATATTTTAATTTCAACTGTGTGTGGAGAACAACAGCCTGTGTGTGGAGCATACCTAACATAAACATAGAGGCTATATTTGTGAGATTATACCAAACTTTGATAAGCTTTCAGTTATGCTTCCACCAGCTTTCACAGTTTGATAGTTTTTCTTGCTTTCGACCCTGCTGGAATGCAACTGAGCTACTAAAACATGTCAAATATACCCAGAATAGTGACTTCCTACCCACTTTTCACATTCATTTTACATTAAACCATACACTTCAACTTGTTTTATTCAGTCTGATAGACCAACACAAAGTAGAGTTAAAAGAATATTTTCAAAAGTTTTTGCAAATAATCTAAAATGTGTCTCATACATTTATTGTTCTGACAGCAATAACCTAATTATACATAAAAAAGAGTTAAACTGTGGACACGAGACCAACGATGAGCTGTCTATCATAAAATTACAACAAAAGAGACTGAAGACCTGCAAGTGACAAGGTGTGAAGAAATTAAGGATGAATGAATATGGTTGAAAGTACACAGCATGCCAGCTCTTTCCTGAACATTTTGCTCTGATGGTCACCTTGAATTTTACAAAGCTTTCAGGAAACACTCGGGTACACCTCCTGTTGTGTCCATTAGCAGCGGCAGTGAGTCAGTGTTGTGAGTGTTAACACTGGAGCCCGGATTCACCGAGCTGCTAGTGAAATAATAAGCTGCCAGGAAACGACAGGAAAACATAGCTGAAATAACACAGAGGCCTTTTCCTTTTCTAGTGCGGCTTTAAGAGTAAAGTAGATAAAAAAAAAAAAAAGCTTCTGTTTTTACTTGACCAATTGTAAGAGCAACAGTGTAATATGACCGAATACGGAGCGGTTGTGAAAATTAAGCAAATGAGCAACAGCTTGTTTTGACAAATCATGCCAAAACCATGTAAGAAACTGGATAATATTTTTTAACAAAAGGGAAAGCAGAAATAAAAAGCAGAAATAAGACAAAAGTAAAAGCAGAAATGTTGGCAATGTCCTGGTTTTGAGGACATGGGTGTGTGTTAACACAATGCCAAGAAGTAAAAGACATCAGCAGTGAGAGAGGCAACTGTTCCTACCCATCATGCTGGAAATGTTTACAGGATCATGACAGCAGATCTGTAAAAACCAAGTGGGCTATCAAAAAGAAAAATCGCAAAGAGAAGAGAAGCTTACTTATAAAATGAATATGACAACAAAAAATGTTTTGTGAAGTCTAATCCAAATGATGCCCAAGCCAAATGGAACAACGAACCGATGAGAAGTAGAAATTTTGGGTCGTAATGCACAGAACCCAGTTTGATTTTTATGACACATCAGCAGAATGTCATTTCAGCTGACAAACACAGCGATAGAAGGGCGATGATTAGGCTTTTTTCATCCAAATGAGTCGGCAGATATTGAGTTGAACATAAACTTTGTATCACATTTATTCTAGAGGTAAATGTGAGGCCATCTGTGTCACAACTAAAACTTGGATGAAAATGGGTCATGATGCTGAAAACAGCAACAAATCAGCAACAGAATGGCTGAAAAGAAAATAACCAAGGTCATGCACTAACCCAGGGAAAGACAAGGTGAAAAAACTCTCCAATAAACTAAAACAAGATTCCTCCACCTCAACCAGAGAGACACATAAAATCAAATAAAAAAGAATACTACATAATAATTCAAATTATCGCTGTAAAAACAGTTTATTCAGCATTTGCCCTGAGCCATCTGGATACTTCTTGAACCTGTCCACCATCGCTTCCTGAAAACTCTCCCACTATTGTGTGTTCATGCTGTTTTAAGGCTACATCTTTTTTTCCCAGTGACAAGTTTCAGCTCTCCAAAGGTCTTCAGTAGGATTTAGGTCAGGACTCAGTGGCTGTTTCCCTTAGGCCCAAGGCTATTTTTGGAACAGTCACCTGAAAACATCTTGAAGTTCATTCTGTAAAGCTTTGATTCAGTCAAACCAAACAACCTTGGACTGTAAAGATACAAAACAGATCTGGATGGCTTTTTATGATAACGTTTCACCTCATCCAGTTTGGGAGTTAAACATTTCCTTAAAAACTGAACATGTATACAGTCAGCAAAGGCAACTTTTTCAGGTTTTTTGAAGATGTCTGCTGTAAATTAAAACGTTGGAGGGAATACATAAATGAGACAAGCATAAAAATTGTAGTTTATTACCTTTTTAACTCAAGAGAACATTTTACTATATTTTTTAAAAGCACAACCATGTACAACTTCATTTATAAATCACTAACGAATGTACCAGACCATTTTTATGTGCAGAAAAGCTGCATAGGCCCCATGCAAATGAGTTAAGTTAAATCTTATTAAAAACATGAAAATATTGCCCTCTACTGGACACTTCCCATTTTAACTTTTAAATAGAAATTATTACAGTAATACTATGGGTGCTTATTATCATTGACTAGGAATTTAGTGGATATTGATCATAAAGCACAACAGAATTGCAATAGATATATTCTATCAAAGATATCTAAAGCTTAATCAGAAGCTCTTTCATTTGTATCGTGTTAAATACTCGTAGTTATTTTTGACAGGGTCTCACATACTTAATGAAAGAAATTTTTGGCCGACTCAACTTTCAAGAGTTCCCAGGTGTTTATGTTCAGTTAAACACACTAAATAGAGAAGCAGAAGCAGATTTTTCTACAGCCATTAAGCATAAGAACTGGATAAGCCAAGTAGTCAGACAAGGAAAGTAATAAAGGACATGTGGGAGGAAAGAAAGGAGGTATGGCATCAAATAAGGAAGGAGAGGAGGGCGGGAAACAAAAGAGGAGTGAAGGGAGAAGATAAGAAAGTCCGGGAGGTAGGAGAAAGGAAAAGAAGAAAAGAATGGAAGAAAAGCAAGACAAGATGGGATGAAGAAAGCAGGATATGAGCAAGGAAAGTAGGGAGAAGGACTTCCTGATCTTGGCCTTGGAGGCTGCGATTTTGGTCTTACCACTGCACAATGCTCTGCTTTAGAGCAGCTGTCCTCAATAAAATCCCCTCCATAACTTGCTGCCAACCTACTGATTGTTGCCAGAACATTTATGTCTGACAACAATCAGACATAAATGTTTGATTGCACTGCTGAAATGTTATGGCAGTTTTTTAAATTGCTAAGAGATAAATCCATACGAACAAACCTTCCTGAGTCACGTCCCTCACAGACACATCATAAGAATATCAATTCCTTTCATATTAAGCAATCATGATGAGACCAGATTGTCCCCCAGGGGGCACTTTACTTGAGATAATGCAATCAAAGAAACACTCATATAATCCTTTCTTCCTCTGTGTTCTCCAGAGACTGTTGACCCAGATGAGATGACAGATCAGTATTTGTACCCCCAGCAAAGCATCGCTGTGACTCACAAGCATTCAATCTAATTGCTGAGAAAGTTATTGCTATATGTTGCTGTAAATCCTATAAAGCTTTTACAACTACTCTCTGGAGTTTTTTACATTTTCACAGTGGAAGAGGAAGAGTGCTTTTCCTGCTCTGGTGACATCAAACAATGATCTGCATGTTGTTTGTCAATGCTAAAACAACATGAACAACAGTGTTCCCTTACACAGGTTTCAGTGTATTTTATTGAATTTTTTTGTGGTAAATCAACACAAAAATATCAGAAGGAATCATCATACCTGTCACTTTACTACCTATTTCTTTAAGTCATATGCTAACCATAAATCCCAATATCCTTTATGGAGATGGTAGTCAATGCTCCGTTCTCTCATGAGTCTTTTGTTTCTTCGAATCCTGAACATTCAGGGCTAGAAAGTTTGACTAATCCTACCCTCTTATCGTCACTTAATTAATTTCTGCAAGAATGTGTAAATTTATTAAAAAAAAATTATGCTATGCATTAGTATGAATCTCATGGCTGCTCAAACACTGTTTTAGCCTCTAAATCATTGTGAAACATTTCTTCACACTCTAAATCATGATACAGCAACTTAGCATATTTAGACACTTTTGCTATCCTATTACCAGATTAAAAAATCTACTAATTTTCACAGTCAATCTCAAAATTGTGCACACCCTTTTTAATTGGCTGAATTTGACTTGGGGAAAAAACGAAAAAACGATGAATGTTAGATGTGTCCTTTCCAACTCCTGAAGAAACTACAAACAAACAAAGAAAAACATGCCCTACTACGACTATCCTGACCTTTCCACCTTTTCAACCTTCTGTTAAAGTCATTATTTGCAGAGTGCTTACAGGAAGCCAGAGTGTGGGATGCTGATTGACTCCAAAGATCTTCAATTGTGAAGCACAGTCATAAGATGCTTAATTATTGCATCTTTTTTACTGTTTCCCTTCAAACCGATTTGTTTGTGAATCGTATGGGAAAAAATATAATGTGGAAAATACATAGTGTCTTTTTTATAGGGGTGTGTACACTTTGGCGATTTAGTGTGTGTGCTGCAATACACTAACAAAAGGACACTGCTTTTGGTCCTTCTGTTACATGTTGCAAATTAATTATCTGTTTGACATTTCAGACCACATGCAAACTTCTGAAGAAACAGAGGCTTCTGCGTTCAGAATGATTATTTTTGATAAGAAGCTGCTCTTTGTATTGTTTCCACAAGATGGCATCAGAGTTTTCATTTTGTGTCACTCCACTATTTTCCCAGGTATGTGTTTCTGATTTAGGATGAAAGACGAAAAGACCACCTTCACTATGAGGCATCCGGTCCAGAACGGTGGACTGCGCTCAGCTGGAGCATTCCTCCAGGAATTTGTGTTATGAAATAAAGCGGGTCAGAGGGTCACTCAAACAGAGGGATAATATTTCCATTGCATCAGTGGAACGATCCGGAGCCAACAGGTTCCAGGAAAGGACACAATGCTCAGTCTCATCCAGGGGACAGGTGCTTCACTGTCTGCTTCTATATCTCACTTTCATGCGTCAAACAATTGCAGATTAATATATTTTACTTTCACTTCCCTCCACATGACAAATCAAACCACATACTTTTCTCCTAAAACATCCAAACAGAAGCTTTACAGCGTGTCAGCAGCCTTTGCAGTATTTGTGAACACTATGTTCTGAAATGTTGACATTGCATCGTGAGGTCACAGAGGTCTTGGGAAGTTGCTGATGATCTTTGTGACCTTCAAGCAACACTGAATAACATATGATGGGAAATGACTGAGGTTTGTTGTTTGAAAGATTATGTGGTTGGGAAACTTTAATGATCCCAGACCTAAAGGAAGGATAAAGTTTATGCTTGTGGCCAAAGGGAGAGGATGACTTCACAAAGTTCACCTGAGAGGATTTCGCAATTCCTAAACTCATTTCAGCTCTCACCGACAGGCGCTTTGCTTAAGATTACATTCCCTTTAAAGGATATGAGATTAATATGTCAATAAATCCCTTCAGGTTCACAAAACAAGAGTTTCCTGTAGAAATTTATTACATGACCTCATCCTACACCTTATTTTCACCGTCATCCCTCGAGACGGAACCTCGACTCTCAGTTAGGCAAGACTGTAGTTGCTTTGGCTGCTTCCCAGCAACCAAGACAATTCAGCTACCCTGTTGATACCTAATCTGACTTTTCACTCACACACTTACGCAGACATGGAAGCAGGTATGCACAAGAACACATACACTCGACACTTACGCAAGCCCCAGCCAGCCGTGCCTCGGGTAGTCATAACACGCAAAGGGTGGAGACATGCCAAACTCTTATAGGTCAAACAAATGATCCGAGAGTAAAAGTAGAGCAGGCAGGAAAAGAGTAGATGTGTTTGAGGGAAAACTGTGCTGTGTTTTTTAATGACTTGACCTCACGCTCTGTAGGTTATAGGAAACAAAAAAAACAAAACAAGAAAAAAAGAACACAACAGAGCGAATGTTCTCCCTGGTGTATTCCAGGAAAAAGACATTGACCCACTATTGACATTTGTGTGTTTGAGGAGTTAAATGTTGCATTACGCAAAGGTCAGAGAAGAGAAACCGGTTGGAGGAAGAGATGGAGACTGAGCGGTCAAAGGTTTTTCCATTTCTTTTCCTTTTGGAGAGACAGACGGAGAAAAGGTGTTGTTTGCCTTTGCGACAATGAGGAGTTCAAACAAAAACGATTTCTTCTAGGAAAACCTTTAAAGGCACAAACTTAAGCTGTGAAGGTGGAGAGGGAATGAAAAACAAGTCACGTGAATATGAAAATCTGTGATCTTTATTCAATTATTCAACATATACTTCAAATATACATATTTACACACTTTGTACACTGAATATAACTCTCACATGTAACCGCTAGGGGCTGACGAAGCCTTCAGGTTGTGTCACAACTACATGATTCACAGTGCAATATGGAGATTGTGCACCCGTGTCAGTTTACTTTACACGTCATATGAGTGACTCACTACATATATAAAGCAACAAAATCATAAATCTCTTAAATTACTTCCTTGTGAGGAACAATGCAAGTTGTCACTAGTCTCTTACAGTCTCCAGCAAACAAGAGAATATTTTATAGAATAAGCTAATGTATGACTTAGAAATTAAAGGTTAATCACTCCTCAGACATACCAGATTCAGTACCATTGTACCATTCGGATACTTCATTCTACTGTATCAGAATGAAGTAGGCCTGGAAGCCTCCATTCTTTTGTTACAAACCAAATAATTTGAATGTCTCTTTTAGGCTTTGTACATCATGTCCCTGAAGACAAAAAAAAAACAAAAAACAAAAGGTTGAACAAAGTTTAAAAAAAGTAGTAGTGAAGTGAACTGGTCTGAAGAAATTCCTTGAGTCAAGGTCAGAGTCAGTTTCTCCTGACAAGTTTAAGCGCTGACTCATCAACAGACATTGTATATTACCAGACTGCGACCAACTCAGTCTCCTTCGGTTTACGAAGCACAGGAAATGCAGGCGCAACTACTCAGCTTTGTTTGATCACTGGCGTGATGTTCAAAAGACACTAGAAAGAACAGGTTTGACCACGTCACAGAGAAATTTCGATTTTTCAATGCAACGTGGCACTTTCTGTTCCTGACTACCTTGACAACTTAGTGTTGGTTGGTAAGACTTATTCCTAAAAACCAAAGCGTTGGCATTGGCCAGTGTTGTTATCCTGGTGTACCAAGATTTCAAAAAGTTAAGATTTTAAGACAGTGAAAATCACCTATCATTAAGTTCCTATGTATTGGAATCCACTTGAGAGAAAATACCAGAGTGGGTAGAGTTTTCTACAGTTATAACAGCATATAGCAGGGCAGTAAAGCCCTCGCCTACTTCTGCTCACTTTTTGGCTCAGCTAACCAAAAGAAGGCTGCTTCAAGTTCTTACAAAAAGAAAAAAATTGCTGCTTGGAAATATTTTTAGCCTTGAAACAACAGCAAGCCATGCTGTTTGACCTAACAGAGAGGCAGCCGCTGCTCTGACAAAGTAATGCTGCTTTAAAAGTACAATAGGCCAGATAAGAGCTGCACAGCAAATAGCCAGCTAATGTGAATTAGGAAGCAGCAAAATGGGTAATTTCATAGACAATAAGAAATTAAATTCTACTAAATTCATCCTATATTTCCAAAAAGCAATAATAGTGCTTTTCTTTCTTAGGTCAAGTTAATCATCAGATTAGTTGATTGAGGTTTTATCTAAATACACAAAAATTCAAACCAGTGTTTTAGCATGAGCATTTCATACTGGCCCATGCCCAGCTGTAGCTGCAACAGCTGACTTGTCAGATCAGGCATTTTCTCACTCGGTGCAACTCTTTTGTACATATATCACTGGCCACAAATGAGATAAAACCTCCACTGGGTCGGCTATTTACAAGAACTTCTTTTAGAACTGGTGTCACTATTATTTGCTGACTGAGCGTGACAAGTCTTACACCAGCAACATCCTGCCTTTCTAAACCTTCTGCACATGGTGTGAGATTTATAAATGATCTCCACTCGCTCAGACATTGCCAGATTGGCAGTGAGACACCTCCGTAGTGTCACGCTGAGGGTGACACACGAGTCCCTTGCTAACCATCTTTCCTACTTTGTGTCACTGTCTGCTCGAGGACGTCGGGCTTGAGCTCAAACCGTCCTCGAGTCAACTATTGAGTCAGCCGCAGCCTGGCCAGAGAGTGAGAGGAACAACAGCCCTGCCCATCGCAGTTAAGATTCAGCTAATGCTTTGTGAAGGTGCATGAATGCAAGCAAAGAGAGAGAGAGAGAGAGAGAGAGAGAGAGAGGGGTTTAAAATTCATGTGATACACTCAAAGAAGCCTGCAGAGAATATTCTTTTAAAAACGATCTGACAAATTCTGAATCATTGTGATTTCTTTTAGCACCAACTATTGTTTTAAAATGCACAACTGCACAATGAATGACCATTGTAAGCAATGCCCTTAGCAAAGTAACACATACAAGACATCAGAATACAGTACAGTGAGTTTCTGTAGAAAGCTTGAGGTTGTATGTACACATACCAGTACACAAACAGGTTTCTAAAAAGTGCCAATGTACAAAAACGACGACGACGAGATCTGTTTTGGTCTCTTAGTCAGGCTCTTAACCGTGTCTGTCAACAGAACAGATCGTCGTTCTCCTCCACTTCAAAGGACGGCACTGTCTGTTCCGCCGAGCTCACCTCCTGCTCACCCGATGCTACATCATGGGGCGACAGCGGCAGGTGGAACCACGGGTGAGCAAGCAGCTCGGCTGCCGTTAGTCTCTCTGAAGGCTCTTTCCTCAGCAGGCTCTGGAGCAAACACTTGGCCTTCGGCGACAAGCCTTCTGGCAAGCAGCACTGGCCCCTGCGGATTTTGGAAAACAGAGTGGCCGGGTCCGGGTCATGGAAGGGATAGCGACCCACCAGCATGGTGTACAGCATGACCCCCAGGCTCCACATGTCAGCCATCCTGCCGGAGTATGGTGTTGAGCCACTGAGGATCTCAGGGCTGACGTAGGCAGGGCACCCGTGGGTGTCTGACATAGAGTCTCTGTTGGGATCCTCAAGGATGCGGCAGTCCTCGAGGCTCTCTAGTCTTACGTGTGTCCTGTAAGAACAAATTTGAGAAATCGTTAGAATTTAGACGCCCAGAGTTTAAACCTACAACAAGAGCAGGGAGCTTTAGTTATTATGTGTTATGACATCTTCTGTTTAGCCTTAATCTGTGCAGCAACAGATGGACAGACAGTCTAGATACTGGCAGCACACATATTTGCATACCATCCAGTGACCTCACTCTGACCCAAGACCAGCTGAGTGACTCTTGTTTAAGAAACAGAGCTGCCTAAGCAAATTTCCAGTAACTTCCTGGCACTAGCCTGGCTCATAAACACTCATATAAATATCAAACTGCAGCACTCTCCTCCTTCCTTACTCACACTCTGCTAGCTATATTTAGGCATGCAAATGATGGGACATGCATTTAGTCCTGGAGCAGAGCAACTGGGGGCCTAAGATTTTCTACTCTGTTTCAGCCCCAGAAAAGACTTCAAGACTTTTAAATCTCAGTGCACCGATACTCTTATAAATTAATAGTGATCCCATATTTTAAAAAAATGTGTCTAGATCATCTGCAGGAATCTAATCAATAACTAATACCAATACTCCACATACAGCTGCTGATGAGGTTGGCAATACCTACACTAACAACGGCATGTCTAAAGCAGTTCTGGGCCAAAACTCCTACTTTTGTTTGAGTTTTAGAAAATGCTTAGACCCATGTAAGCACAGATTGTTTGAACAAAAGCGTGTGTATCAATAAAATAAACTAACTGCACACACGGCTTTTAATGTGAGCATCTCTCCATTTTCAGGGGAAAGAAAATGCCATCATCCCAGCAATGACTAGGCAATGTTTGCAAGGCATGAATCAATTTTTGTAAAGCAAAAATGACAAAGAAGCACAAAGTATTTTGTATTTAGCACAAAATCTGGGCAGCCCCTTCAGCGATAATAAAAGAGCAGCTGAGGAGAAAAACAGATCACCACAGAAAGCGTGACAGCCAGAAGGGCCAAAGCGGAGAGCAAATGATATTTAAGTAGCCAGATAGTGGAGGAGATAAGTCAGTGGAGGAGAAAGAGGGATGGAGGCAGAAAGAGAATCAGAATAGAGAGAGTTAAAGGAGTGGAGAGAGTGAGTCATCCCCTCTGTTGAGAGAACATATCTTCGCTCCTCTCTCCGGCTACGTCTCGAGCCCAGGCTATCTGCACCTGGGTCCCACACTGGCGGCGCCAGCCGTGCCATAATTACCCTCAAATGGCTGTTGCCACATCAGTGACGCACAGTGAGGAGGGTTGGCCCGGCAGTCAAGCTCTGCATGCTTCTCAGGACTATTCACCTTCCCTAAACCGACTCCTCCATCTGCACTCTGTTTTTCCATATCTGCATGTGTGCGTGTGTGTGCATGTGTGCCAATGAGGACAGCATTCATCAGACTGTTGTGAATTTTTTCGTGACTCTGGCTGGAAAGCAGCTTTGTTGACCAGGGCATTGCATCACAGCTTGTGTATCAGGGCTCCAGAGGTGTTGAATTGTAAATTTTACAGAAATGTTCAAAGGAAAGAGTGAGATCATACAGATTCGTATCACACTTATGTTGACGTATGTCTGTGGATGTTTAGAAGTACGTTTTTTCAAAGTATATGTCACAGAAATGTGGGTAAAACCTTGCCAAAGTTCTTAAGGTGTATGTTTGAGGTGTTTGGTAAGAAAATCGTCGGTGCAAGAACACATCACAGCTTTATTTGTAATTTAGTACAAACCTAGCATGTATGAACAAACACCTAAGGTTGAGGAAAAGGAGCTGTGCAGCCCTCCCTCCTTTTCTCCTCTGCACATATACACTGTGACTCATCACTCTGCAGCGGTATGGCTATTAGAGGGGCACAAGCAGCTTCAACTCCTTTCAGTGGTTCCCCGCTCTTATTCATCCACTGTGACCCAGCTAACCCTGAGGTTGTGGCTGAAGACGCTTACTGATGATAATTCTTCATGGAAATGTGTGTTTGGGAACGTCAGTGGAAGAGAGAAATAAGCTGATGCTTCTAAGAAACAGGGCTACAGGAGGATTAAAAGGTGCAACAAATAATTTAGTTGGAAAATGTTTTGAGTGATTTCCTAAGCAGCACCCACAAGTAAAAGCATATGTGTGTCGGCGTGGGTTGAGTGTGTGTGTGTGTGGGAGCCGGTTCAAAGCATCAGAACTACTCCTCCGTGCAAGAAAGTGCATGTGAATGAAACCCAATTGGAGCCATCGGTTCTCCTGCAGCGCAGCTATGATGTAATTTATTAATAAATAATGAGCAATAAATGTTTTCGAATGTAACGGCCTGCAGAAGGGTTCGATCGTCTCATTCAGCAGCCTCGTCTCGCGGCTCTGCCAAAACTGCCGCCCACCACATTCACACATACAGGCACATACACATGCAAAACAAACAGAACGCGAGCACACAAAGGGACACGTCGCAGGCGAGGATGGGAGACAGACAGAGAAGGCAAAAATCTGGGAAGCTGAGCAGTCTGCCTCCACAAGTACAGAACCTCCTACTCTATCTGTTCCCACATCCAGATCCGAACACACGGCCTGTGTGTATCAGCTGCTGCCATGCCGGCTGTGGGCTTTCACTGGCATGTGCCACTACACTGCAGCCATTCAGGTTTAATACCATTCAAACAAAATAACCTCACTGTTATATCAATAAATTAAAATTACAAAAAAAATGTGCTTGAGCAAATTTGCAGTGTGGGAAGGAGGAACGTTGCACAGCGTAAGTGCACCATATTCATTTTTACTTTCTTGAAGGAGGAAAGTGTACCATATAGAGCCATCTATTGGTGAAGTTGCAGATTACAGCTAATTCAGCTATTGGTTTGCTTTAAAAATTCAGACCCATCACTTTAATGTAATCGTCAACCATACGAAAAGGTTTACCAGTCGTCAGTTCTAATTCATTTGGGTGAGAAATTAGACAAGAAAAGTGATATTCCCTATGGGAAATCAGGGAAAAGTGTATATAAACAGGCTCTTTCATTGAGAATGGGAAAAAAGTTAAACATTTCTGAGTTAAGTGCCATCTGCATCTTAAATCAAGGTCTTTCCCTAGCAAGGGGCTGATCAGAGTGAATTTACACTAAATAAAGATACCATGAGAGTATTAAGAACATCAACTGCTTTTAAGATGCTAACAGGGCTTCCTTTCTAATAGCTGAACTGCCCTGTTAATCTCACCACATAGTTGACCTTAAAACAGCCTTCTGTTCAGTTGATCTCACCTTTTCTCATCCGCAAAGACAAACTTGCGCAGCTTGAGGTCGCCCAGCACGATACCCGCCTGGTGGCAGTGTGCCACGGCCAGGACCACCTGCCGGAACAGTCTGCGGGCCTGATTCTCGTCCAGTCGCCTGCAGCTCTTCACAAGGGTGTGCATATCCCCAAAGTCCTTGTCCAGGAAGACGTAGGCCTTGCGCTCCCCCAGGATGATGTCCCTGATGCCAGCCACATTCCTGTGAGGCGGCAGAACGCCGTAGGCTCTGATCTTCTCCTGGTACAGCCCCATATCGAACACCTGGAAGAGGGATCGGGGAACGAGGAAGAGGGACAGAGATGCAGGGTGGAAAGTGAAAGAAACGTGGAGTGGGATTGTTATTATGTGAGGTATGCAAATGTAGTGGTAAATTTACAACCCCCCCAAAAAAAAAACAAAAAACAGGATATCTACTGAGTTTCACAAAAGGGTGACAAAAAAGCAGTAGTGTCATCATGCTGTGGGCTAATGGAGGCTTTATACATTAGCTGAAATTACAGCCGACTCATGCATAATGCCATTTTTTTTTCTTAGAATTGAAGAGTCAAAAGGAAAATCATTTGCTATGAGTTGAAAAAATTTCCTTTATTTCTATTTCTATGTACTTTCATGTTTGTCCTTCCTGCTGCCTCTTTCAGAATAAGTCATTTCATGTATTAAAAAAATCTGAGTTATAGCATTTTAAGATCAAAGACACTTAATTCTATGAAAGCAACAAAATATATGTTTGAACACATCAAGTGAGCTGATTTCTGCATATATGTTTGATTAAAAACTTAAATGTCTTAGTTATTTTTTTGTTGTTGTTTTTTTACAGATAGGTCTTAAGTGGAACCATAACATGAAACTGTAGATTCTGTCATGACTTTTTGATTTGCCACAGCATGAATTTTTAGTGGTCCCCATTTTGCTCCCCCTTGCAAAACTTTCTAGATGCGCCTCTGCGAATGAGTCACTCAGGCATGAAGCGATTAACTTTTATTAAACAACAAAGCCAAACGCATCCACTGTACTCTATGCACAGTGGAAAAAAGGGGGAGAAAAAACAGCACAAAAGTGGAGCAGCTCAGGGATATTTCCTTATCTGGGCACATCCCTATCATCGCTTTCCATCTTTCCCATACATGTTTGCATTTCTGTGTGTTTGTCACAGCCTGGCGTATTGCAATGACGTGTATGCAAATAAGCCGAGTTGACAGACAGTATGGAGCTGTGCTGCTGAGGACTGGCAGAGAGTGCGTTTCCACAACACAAAGCAAGTCGGCGTGCGACTGTTTATTTGTTATTTATTTCAGCTGATCAAACGGCCTCATGAAGCCCTTCAAAAAAAAAAATTTAACCATTAAGCAACACCGCTGTTGTTACGCAAAGTGTCAACAGATTTCGCGTGAGAATGACATTTGCTGAGAAAAAAAAAGTGAGCTAAATACGGATAACATGTCAGACAGGCGATTGAGCAACATCATTCATTGAAAGAAAATTGCACAATGCCCTGGATTGCGCATACCTTGCACAGCAGCTCATCGCCGGTGTCGGTGTTCATCGCGCCGTGGAGGCTCTCCCGGTCCGCCAGGGGCAGCAGCAGGAACGCTCCTATCCTGGACGGTCCCTGGTGGGTGGCGGGGAGCGGGTTGGCTGTGGGACTGACCGGGGAGCTGGGGGACGTGCCGAGGAGTCCCTGCGGGTCCCCCGAATCGGCGCTCAGCCTCGCGCATTTAGCCGGCGGCTGGTCGTCCGAGTCCAGGCGCTTGTGGGCGACTCTGCGGATGCAGGGAGCCACCGGGCTGCTGCACTGCAAGTTCATCCTGAAGGACCGATTCACCATTTAGGACAAAGTGATTTTCAGAAAGAGAGAGGGAGTCCACTTGTTCAAGATGCGTCCTAGCAGAATATGCCAACTGTGCGCTCCATTTCTTCCCGTCGGAGACTTCTCAGACCAGTGAATCCAACGTCCTGCTCTGAGTGCTGCTTCAGAGGTACTTTCAGTGAGGAGGGAGAGAGAGAGAGAGAGAGAAAAATCTAATCCTGAAAAGCCCCGACAGAGAAAGAAGGGAAAAGACAGACAGACAAAGAGAGAGAGAGAGAGAGAGAGACAGAGAGAGACAGAGAGCGAAAGAGACCGCCTCACTCACAGAGGTTGAGAGTGAGTGCGCTCCACTGATGTTGAGCTCTGAGCTCAAACACTCCGCCCGACCAGTCCACCCTCCTGGTGACACAAGCGTTGAGCAATCCAGTAACAGCACAGACTCCAGCTCAACCCGTCTGTATGATGATTCTGCCCACTGTTACCTTCCAGCTTATGTATATTAAAAAAAAAGAAAGAAAGAAAAGAAAGGCTGTCCAAGCGGGCATGAGGCAAAGGGAGTTTTAACAGGGCTCTGCGAGTCTCCACATTCCTGCTCACTTCTGAGATTGCGCTGATACAAGAACCGGAGCAGCTGCCAGGAATGAGGAGATCATGTGTTAGTCAACCTTATCATGCCTACATCATTAAGCAGGCAACAGACAATAATTAACCATCTCTAACTTGTTGTCTGACTCAGGTGTTTCGTAATATTCTGCTCTTACATCGCCATGTTGTACTTGTATTCTTTTCTTTTTTTTTCATGTTAGGTACAAACACAACCAGATTTTAGCTCACCACGCACGGTGCCACGTTTTGTATCCCTGGCCTTATGCAGTCAGTGGGGAGTGGATAATAATAATAATAATAATAATAATAATAATAATAATAATAATAATAATAATAATAATAATAATAATCCTTCTCAGTTCCCCTCACTATCCTCTGCAGGGCCTTCCTGTCAGTCGCATTGCTGCTTGAGCACCAGGCTGAGATGCAGCACATCAACACACCCCAAACCACCGCTGAGGGCGCTTGCAGAGAAAATAGAAAAGGCAAACCGAACACCACATTTTGCAAGCACAACAGTTCAGAGACACACGCAACTTCACATAAAACCAATAACATACCAGGAACCTTTCAAACGGGAATCAAACCACATGATAAAAAATACATAATAAAAAAAAAGAAAGAGAAACACACAATGAGAAGGAAACCCATACTGGTTTACAAAGCACACAACAAAACTGCAACCACAACATTTTAAACACACCATGTCATTTCACATAGAAGGAAAGGATGTGATTTACTTTTTGTAATGACACAGAAAGTCCCTGGCGGCAGGTCAGTGGTCATTCCTGCTGACGAAAAGCTCTCTGCAATGTCCCTGTTGACATTTTTTACTGGTTTTGAAGGAACTGAGAAGAAAAGAAAGCTGTGGGGCTTCAACAGAGGACTATGACTTGCTGTCCTTCTTCATATCACAATTCATACTGTAAAAATAACAATGTACCTGTGAACTCAAAGTGTTGATGTCTGCCTTGCATTTTGTTTTCTGCTGCCGGTGTGCTTTGTTTAATTTTTGAACTTCCAAGCCCCTGCAGAGTCTCAGGTGTGGACTAAACACACGGTGGATTCGGGCTTAACTCTGCATCCTGTGATACAGTATTTTCCCATGCAGGGCCTGTTTGTTATGTGAACATGACTCACCCCCATAAAACTGCAGCAGAGCTGGGCTATAAGCATTCACATATAAAGTATGCCACCGTGGCTCGGTAAACAACACCAACTGTAAGCAATCTGAAGTTAATATGACTGCAAGATACCACTGAGGAGAGAAGAGATGATATGCAATCTATGTTCAACTGATGCAACATTCTTGAGAAAATATAATAAGTGAGCTATGGGCTATTGCTTCAGAGGGTGAGAGTCAGAGACTGCAGGGTGAAGAGCAGAATATGAAGTCAGATCAAAAACATTCCTGTAAAGAAGACTGTTGAAGACGGCAGCATATGAAGTGATTAGCAACGTGGACAATGATGTGTTTTGTCTGGGTGTGAACACACGCGTGACTGCATGTGTGTGTTGTGCAAGAGTTCTCTTTTTTTCCCCTCCACTGCTTGATGTTGAACAAGCACGGTTGCTGCGGCAGAGGCTTGCTGAGCGTTCTCCGAAACGCACCAGCTGGCCTCTCTGTGTGTGTGTGTGTGAGTGTGTGTGTGTGTGTGTATGCACTTTCTAACAGCTCCTCCTTCCAAACAGAAGCTTGCCACTTCAGAAATGTCTCTCTTTACATTTTGCAGCCCAATTCCTTGCTCTGGGAGGTCACACACACTTAACCAGGTCACAGCAGCTGGGTTCTGCTTGACTCAGAAAGGTCACAGAAACCTGTTCCCGCAGGCTGGCCAAACATGGATGAGCAGCAGATTCCACAGGAATGATGGCTGTTATTTTTAGGTCTCGCATTCTTTCTTTGTGCAGTGGTCGTCCTACGATACCAAAAAAAACCTGAAGGTGACTCACCAGGCTGATTGATGTATGTGTGTGTCTGTGAGCAAGTGTGTTTGTCATGCAGCAGAGCAGGCACAGGAACAGGTTTCCTGATTTTTTCTTTTCTTTTAAAGTCCTAAACAACAGCTTGAACAGTCGTTATTGTAGGAGCAACAGCAGCGGTTCTCAGGCCGAAAGGGTCATTGTTGTCTGACATCAAAGAAAGGATGTGTGACTGTAGTTTGTTTAAATATGACACAGAGATCAGGTGTTCATAGGAGGAATTGGCTTTTTTGTATTGGCTGTGATTAAGAAAGGTTTTCCAAGACTCCATGCAATGACAGTTTGTAAGGGTGTAAACGAATATACAGATATTAAGACAGCACAAAGTTTAATGATAAAGTAAGGCCTGTTTCCTCACACTAGGTTCAGTAGCTCACGGGATGACTTTGGACCCCCTTTTACCTTTAAGCGTCTTTACTCTTTCTGGCATCGATTCAACAAGATTGAAAAAACTTTTGACAGAAATTTGTGTCCATACAGACCAGAGAGCATCACAGAGTTTGTGCAGATTTGTCGGCTGCACATTGATGATATGAATCACCCCTTCCACCATGTCCCAAAGGAGCTTTGTTGGCTTAAGATCTGGTGAGGTCGTTGGAATACAATACAGCAATGCTCTTATAGGGGTTTACACAATACTCAAAAACTCAAAGTTTTCCAAGATAATTCAACCAACACCACAACACCCCTACTGTTACCTTCAACTGTTGATCAATGCAGGATGGATCCATGGTTTACTGTGGTTTACACCAGATTTGGACCCTAACATCTGAATGTTGGAGCTGAAATTGAAATTCAGGAGACAGTTGTTTTACCAATCTATGCATCCTCAATTTCCTACTCTTAAATCACCTGCATAGCAGCACTTTGGATACTTAGAGCTAATAAAGAGTGACAAATTAAGTACAACTGCTTTGGGAATGCACCAAAGATAGCTAGTTGTTTCTGCTTTATAGTGCTAAATGAGCAACTATTTCAGAGACTTTTCTTTAATTTGAACTGCACCTGGTCATTGTAACAAACTTAGATTGATCAAACCTAAACTGGGTTGTTTATTATTAATTTAAATGGATTACTCAAATATAAACTGGAGTAATCTACTCTCATTACAGTTTCTAAAAACTTCTTGTTTCATCCCGATCAACTCAGTATTGTCTATTTTGCCCCTGACAAGAGATGCATTGAGGTCACCTTGTAAGATTCTCCCAAGATGTTTAGGTTTCATTTGACTCTTTATGATGTAAATTATGTTACTAATCAGAAAGTTGCAGCCTTTTGTTGTGTGTGCATGAAGGTGTGTGTTATATTTATCTATTTGGTGCCTGTGTGGGAGTGTAACCGAGTCCCCACACCAGCAAGCTGCAAAAGAAAACAGTATTCAGACCATGCTCTCCCTTGTTATAATTAGAAGAGTCCCTCGCTGCTGGCAGCCATACAGAGAGGCTGGGAATTGATCTGCTTTGAAAATAGTTAAAAGTCTGCTTTGGCTGTCAGCCAGCCATCACTAGGAATCAGTGTTACTGCTGGGTAATCTTTCCTACTGTAAACAGACAGAAATAATAAATAAAGGGACCACACCAAGAGTTTAACCGTAGAAACAAAATCTGGGAGTCAAAATCTTTCTACTGGAGCAAAATCTTAATTTATCTGCATTTGGTTTTCAGCATACTTGTATTAAAGTTCAGGATGATAGACTTTTTCTAAAAGATCTGCAACTACCTCTATAAGAACATACCAAAAGCATGCTACAACCTCCACTTAATGTTTTGTGATTAAGGCTGCATTTAAATTGGACTCCCTTCATCTTAAAAGTTTATTCCTTGTTTATCGTGTGTTGTTTTCTTCCCACTTCACTTTATTGTTCAAGCCAAAATGTAACCAAAGTGTTACCAAGCTATGTCTGAATCTCCAAATTATTTTCCCATGCTTGGTCAGTGGATCACTATAAAGTGCTTTCTTTGGGATTTGGAAAACTGAGGGTTTTCAATGACAGACGTTTAAAAATGGCTGCAAACTACACTGGCAAAGAAATGCAAAATACAAGCAGTCTCCATACTCGAAGATTAGGTCAAAACAATTATTGTTTAGTTTGATTTTTTTTTCCTGTTTATTTTCTGATTTTGTATGGGTCACAGTTTAAGAGCTTTGTTTGACTCAAACCCAAGGGTCAACCAAAGACACAGGGAAAACCAACAAAAATCCAAAGGTTCAGGCAGTGTAATTGCCAATCTTACGCTTTGACAAAATACCTTGTGTGCAAAACTACATCAAACATGTTTGTTTTCATGTTCTGCCAAGCAATGACCTCCTCATTGAACCTACGCAAGACATATGATAGATATAAACTAGCCTAATAGTGTATGCAGCTGAGGGGCGGGGGGCTTCTAGAAAGTCAATTATTTGACTCTACTTAATATAAAAAGCCAGAGGCAATGCTTTTTTTATATAAGGGTAAAATTAGATTTTCCCAAATGTCTGACTCTCCAGTTATTTGAGCGCTTTAGGCAAGCTGACAACCTTTTGCAGACGAGAGTGAGATATAGACGTGTAATGGATATTGAACTGCACAGTTATTTACCCCTTGGGTGTAAAGTCTGGCTCTGAAATAAAAAGTTGGTCTCACATGCATGCGATTCTGTTCTATTGTACATCCTGACCTCTGCACTCTGAAAACTTCATAAACTTAAATGCTGAGGTCTCGTGTGGAGTTAGTCATCAGACCACAGTAACCACCTCTGATAAATACGCTCTGTTTTTACAACCCCAATTGACCGCAAGGGCAATCAATCAAACCAGGAGCTGAGATGGAGACTGTTTCATGTGGAATTGCTCCAGACTTTAGTCTGGCCAAGACATGCTGCCTTCCTTTGCAAGCTATCCCAACTTGTCCATCACAATGTCTTTCATCTGTGAGGCTGTAGATGAGCCTGATTGCCCTCTTGGCCATACATGTGTTTTTGTATTTCAAAACCCACTCGGGTTTCAAAATCTGGTTCAGGTTTTACAGTACGCTCTGCTCAGGTTTTAAAGCGCACCAAAACCAAGTTTATTGGAACATATACCTCCAGTTGGTTCCCTATTGATTGAGAGCATTTATTCTCACACAGGGGAGTTGTCATGTTTGCACATACTCAGCAGAAAGACTTCCTTAAAGGTCTTCTGCGAAGTTGTAGCTGAAACCCCCCCAAAAAAACACGATGTTGAAAGTGCATTCATAAGAAACTTTTATCTTAAGAGCTTGTAAAGAAGCAGTTTCAAGGAATAATGTTTAGCTGAAATGCAGTTTATCTTTAAGTGCGACTGACAGGCGCGTCAAATCGGTCCCTGTATCTCATGTGGTTCGAAAAAGTTGAAAATTCCTCCTGTACTTCAAGTGATTTATTTAATTTTTATGATTTTTATGGTTTCTCTTTTGTACTGGTCACTGTTTGGTTTTTGGAGGGCCACTTAACTACTTTTTTCATGTTCACACACACACACACACACACACACACACACACACACACACACACACACACACACACACACACACACACACACACACAATAGGAGAGAAGCAATTGTTAAACAAATTCTTGGAATAAAAGCGAAAGTTTAGGAGTTTTAGAAATTGCACGCATGGTTCACTTCACATATAAGTCAACCTCAACGGCTTGTGAGTTCCCAATTCTTTGTAGACGTCTAGCAGTGTGGGTGTTCTGAATTTGCCGTTTCTCCTTATGCTTTTCCAGCTTTAACTCAGTCAGCTATTTAAAAAAAAAAAGAAGCAAAACCCCCCCCCAAAAAACAGGAAATCACGATCAACAGCAGCACGACTTGCTTTTCTTTCATGCCTCCTGTAGCAGCATGTCCTTCATTCTCTGAATGGCCTTACTGGAGGATTATTTAACTCCTTTTTTCATGTTCACACACAGAATCTGAGAGAAACAATTTTCAAACATGTTCTTGGAACAAATGGGAAAGTTTTGCACAAATTGAGGACTTGAAGACAAAAGAGAATTAACAATATGTGAATGCTACAGGTAAATGAAATGATCTTCCTCCTTCTTGTGACTGGAATCACCTTCAGAAATAAAATGAGATCAAGGAGCTCTGCCGTCTGTGGCGAGCTCCGAGAAGATGCCGCCGGCCTTCACATCAAAGGGAATCAACTGAGGTGTTTTTTGCATCTAATCAGGTCGCCACCTGGACACATTTTTTTTGGAGGTTTTTCATACACATCCCACTGTAAGAAAACTCTGGGGGAGATGAAGAACTTGATGAATGCATGAGCTGGAATAAAAGACAGATGTCCGGGTTCGTCTCTCAGACCCGTTAACTCTGTGACCAGACACTGAGTAAACGAAAGACTCTGCCCCCTATTATCTCATTGTTCCTGTAATTGTCTACTTGAATGTCAGATGAATTCTGACATCCCTTCCTGATTGAAAACAAAACCAAACATGTTCAAACTTCTCAGGTTTTTCCCCTTTGGAGGAATAAGTTAGTCCCACTCTTTCATTAAGCAATCAGAATAAACCACTTAAACATCAGCCTTTATTTGTAAAAAAACAAAAACTGACTGAAACTAAACTATCAGTAAAGTTAATTTAGTTTAGTTCAATCCAGCTAGAATATACAATATCTCCTACTAATTACTTACACAATAATGTTTATTACAACCGTGTTCCGTTTCAACAGAACAGGTATTTTATTCACTTTTATATTGCAGTACTTGAGGTAATATAACGTCTTTTGTACTACATTATTTGTGATTTTATTTCTTAATAATTAAAGGAATTGTTACACATAAACATTTTGTTTGGAGGCGCCTTTCGCAGCACTGAAGGACACCATACAAAATGCAAAATTATGATGTCTTCATAAGATTACCTGTGTAGAAAAAGTTAGTTAAAACAATAAGTAAAAATGCAATATTATTCAGATCAGCAGACAAAGGCAACAAGACTCAAATGTTGTTTTAGCTAAGAACAACCTTTTGATATTCCAATATTTGTTTTGTTTTAGCTCTGCTAATATAAACTAGTTTTTGATATTCCTTTTGTCCTTGGTTAATTTTATTTGAATTTTTTCTCAAAACAAAGAGCCAAAAGCTCAAGTTAAACAAAATATTATTATTTTTTTAAATCTTAGGGATAACTTGAGAATAAATAATAATAATAATAAGTCAATTCAAGTTCAGTTCAACGTTTAGGCTGAAACATCAGGTCTCTGCATATCTATGAATCACTTTGACTTTAACAGCAGGGCATCCAACCACAAATCTTTACGTCTTCCTTCCATCTCTGTGTAATCACCTCTCAGTGTGTTTACATTTATAAGGCATCAAACAACGACGTACCACCGCGATTACTGAGAGATTTCTTGGGAAAACCAAGAAGCACTTTTTGCTCCAAAACCAATGAGAAAAGAAACGTTGTATTGTTTTGCATCTGGCCGCAGCTTGGACACCCTTGGCTTGGGAGAGCCTGTCAGCAGAGCGTTGTGCTTTGAAAACAGAAATACGCCTGATGGTTCCTGACCCTGGAACCATCTGGAATGAGCTAGAGAACGTTAGAATGTCTCCAGGGTGCAGGACGTCTGAGCTCCTCTTTTGGAGCGCTTACCTCTGGGATCTGACCTTGGATAAATGGAAGACAAAGGATGAACGTACTTCAGATTGAAATTCTATTACAATTTAAGCCTGGCTTTCCCTCCAGGAACAAAGTAATTGAAAAGAAAATGTTGTTCCATCTAAATAATCCGAGAATATGACCAAAGTGGAAAACACATCCACTTGAAGATGGTTACTGATGTCCAAATGCTGCAAAAACAAGGAAAAAAATTCTGAACAAATAAATGGGCTAACCAAAAAAGAGGTTTAATATCTTTAGGAAAAAATTGCGAATAGTTTCAGCATGTTCAACATCTACCTTTGATTTCTATGAAAAGATACCTTTGGATTTCTAGGATTTGGTTGACGATTACTCCTGATGAAAATCCTTTTTTTTAAAAAAAAAACTGGTTACAAAAACACAAAACAAAAACTCCAGTTTGGTCAGACACACAACAAACCATTAAGACAAATTTAGATCAATTGATCATTCGAGAAAATCCATAAATCATTTTGACCCATCAAACTCATAAGTGAAACAGTGCTGTGCTCTTTTTTTGTGAAATCCACTTAATTGGAAATTTGTTTCTCATCAGCAGAATTTCGCTCGAAAAGCTCAGCTCACTTCCCTCCACCTCCCAGGAACGTCATTTCTTAATTCCTCTCTGTCCTTCACCAGCCACCACATGATTTCATTGAAACTGTTTGCTTTACTCTCAGCGCGCCGCTCCATGATGACTCAAGGGGTTTCCTGTTGCTGATAGGAAGTGGATAACGATTGTGCATGCATGTGTGTTTGGAAATGCTGTTTCCACCGTGTGCAGACGTCACTCCCCGCTTGTACAGTTTTTGACCAATCACCGCCGTTGCCCAAGCAGCGGCATGGATGAGAGGACTCCATGATGTCACAGTGGAATTAATAACATGCAGAAAAGGAAACTGGAACCGACTGCGGTTTTATTGTCTGAGGAAAGTGGGGAAATTATACAGTTTTTTTCATGGTTGGGATGTGGGAAGGAAAGTTTTTGAAACACGGTGAATTTTGTTTAGTTGCTCTGATGGATTTCTACAGGTTTGACTTCTGCTTAGGGCCAAGAAATATGGGATTGTTGGTTAAGGAGCCAGAATTTGTAAGTTCCCTGTGCTGACATAATTTAGAGAATGCTAATGTAGTATTCTATGATGTTTTAATATTAAGAACATAATCCAAAACCAATAATCCTTTTAAAAAGCAAGTTTTCATTCTACAATGATACCCCGTTTTTGTGGTAAGCCCAACATCTTAGATTTCCATTTTCAGCCCTTATTACATGTTCAGTTCAGAGACTGTAAGACTTTCATTGAGTCTCTGTGCTTTGCTTTCTTGATAAAAATGTATAATTCACGGCCTAAAATGATTACTTTGTTAGCCATCATCTGTTGTAGCTTCAGAGTACAAACATTTGTTCATTCGATATACAAAAAGAAATGCCTTGTCATGACAAAACACTTTTCTAACAGGCATTTGTTGAATGAATGTGCAGGCTTTTTAACTACACAGAATAGGAAAGAGGAAGTATTTTTACTTCCCTTAGAGATCTTCTGAGCAGTAACATTGAGTGATATCTGTGAAAGTAAATTGGTCCATCTGTTCGAAACATTTTTTACTCCAGAGTTAAGAAACAATTGGAATCTTGGCATTATTGGAACATAAAAATTCAGAAATGTAGAAGTGAGAATACAAAACCTTTCATCTTACATCAAGCAGAGTCAGCAGCCAGACCTCAGAGTGTTATTTGTTAGCATAAAGTCACTCATTTAAGCAAAGCAATTTGTTTGCATAAGTTTTCTGAGGTCAGATTTTTATGAAGCCTTGCGAACCAACCTACTTTTCAAATCATTGTTCTAGATAGAGACATTTAGAAAAATTACATTTTAAATATAAAAATACACACATTGCTGTAAGAAAGTAATACCAGCTCTCATGCCAGCAGTATCACTGCAATGCATTTCAAGGCATATTAATAATTTACCAACATTTTTCTCTAAATCTTTCAAAAACACCTTTTAGAAAGCAGCTTTATATTTAAATTTACATGACAATGACATTGAAAAGTAGTCAAAACTGTAATAAAAGTAAATGTAGTTATTAATCATGAGTGCTGCTGCTGGGAGAACCTCCAGGGATCAATAAAGTTTTATGTCAATCACTAAACTTCAATGGCATGTTCTGTAAATATTTTTGATTTGCAAGATTTTAAGGATCATAGCGACCTTTTTCAAACTTTTATTAGATTGAACCAAAGAACTGGCTCAACTGATGGACAGGCCAGAAGACATGGCAAAAAATAACTATTAATATTAATATTGTGCATTTGTTCTGTTCTCTATCTTCTCCCTATCACTCTTTCCCTTAAGTGCCCTTTACTTTGATTTATTTCATATTTTTACGTTGAAAATATTTCTTTAGAAACCTTTCTTGGGAGCACTGCACATGAAACTGTCATCCAGCATTAATCTCCTTGATGCTGCTTGATGAAAGATGATGTGCAGCTGCTGTCCAACAGGGCAGCCTGCTTCAAGCATTTCTGCACTTCATTATATTTATGAGCGAGTAGAAACCCTCTGCCAAAAGACATAGTAATAAAATAAAATAATAAATAAACACTATTTGTTGGTCATTTTCTCCACAAATCCCATCTTCCCTCGAACTCCTTCCACATGAAGTGAACCAGTTATGAATTCATCAAAATGCATTAACACGAGTGGGAGAGGAGCTTAGCTTTTGGGGGGGAAAAAGCAATTAGTTGCAGGATAATACCCCATGTAACAGGATTTCAATGACTGTTGGCGCTGCTCTCCTCCAAAAGGAGATTTATTCTCATAATCCTGTGATGAAAGGGATGGCCAATTATTTCCTATGCATTTGAACACACTGTATGAGCCAGGGCAAGGCCTGTGGGAGACAGAGAGAGAGAAAGAGACAGAGCGGAAGCATTCAACAAGAAAAAAAGACAAAAAAAAGGAAAAGAGAGAAATGTTTGTGTGTGCACATACGCACTAGCTGTTCTGAAAGCAGCAACAAGCTGTCACTCCACAAATTACCTAATGCGGGGCCTTTAATGATGTGATTGCACGACAACTCACGGGGAGAGAGATGAAAGCTGAGCAGTGCTCCATTAACAGCAGACGGCGTGGCTGCGGAAAATTAGGCCCCGCGTTTCTGGGCATTTCATCAGTTTTGAAGGATGTTGAAAATGGGGGTTAACAGTATTGAAGTTTGTGTTTGAGTTTCAACAGCCGGGTGTCATCATAAAGGAGTACACATGATGTTATTGAAACATCCACCCAGATATTTCAAAGGAATGAAGTCATGGGGCCGTATCCCTGGAGAACTTAATGGTAATTACAAGGAAACTATTCGGACGGAACTGTAGAACATAAAATTTAATTTATGTTTAAGGATATATTCAAATATTTGAAGTGTGACATAACGGAACTGGTATTTATTTTATTTTATTTTTCCAATTCAGCATTTCAACGGAGAATTCTCAGTTTTAAATCATTTCCATCAGGTTGTCTCTCATATTTTCATAATTTGAGGCCCAAACAGGGATTAGAGCACCAATCAATAAAAGTATTAATTGTCTATAACTGGTTAATCTTGCAGGTGGTGAGGGGGAGGTGGTGGTCATCTCCAGCTGTCACTGAGCAGGACAGGTCATCAGTTTACCACTGAGAAACACAGGACAGACTGTTTAAATCCATAGTAGCAGGGTTCATCATCAAATCTTTGGAAATAATATGACATTAAAAATATAAGCAGTACATAAAATTTGAGCCTTTTCAATGGCTGTTCATCCATAATACATAATTACAAAAATACTTTCAGTGCTATAAAACGAGTCTCTTGCAGATTTCTTCTGTTTGTGTTGTTTTTGCCACATTTGAAAGTATCAGGCCATCAAACATGTTTTAATTAATTCATTATTTCCCAAGTGAAACGGTTGTGTTTCCGCTTAGAGACTGGTTGGTTTGGATAGCTACTTTATCGTAAATTGAAATCAGAATTTGAAACTTCATTTTGTATTTACTTTTAAAATTTTTGTCTGATGATCTGAGAAAAGATAAAAAGTAGACTTCTTTTGGAGGGGGCTTAAACATTTTTATTGTATTGCATATGAGTTGACCCTCAAGAAATTGCTGCAAAAAAATAGTTACTTGCCTCAGCTTTCCAAAGGACAGAATGAAAAATAAAAACTTAGTCTCAAAAATCACCCCAAAGCCGGAGTTGTTGTTTTAAACATCGGCCATCACATGGAAATTAATCCAAATGCAAATTACAATCAGCACTTCCTGTTTTTACATATCGCTGTTTGATAAACATTCTTAATGCCGAGTGCATAAAAACCAAACATGTTTTTGCGGCCACATCCCTTACTTATGTATTTGCTGTGATGTGAAACATCAGTTATGTTATGTTATGGGATTAGAAAGAATTCTATTCAGTTGCATTCAGGGTTCATAGATTCTTCAGTCTACACTTAACAGAGTCCAGAAAGGCTGACTATTCAGAATTGTGGCACCCGGGTGAGATTACTTCAAAAAAGTACAAAGAGAAGTTGCACAAAAAGAAAATCTACCATGCAGACAGTGCCAAAAACAACCTTCTCAAGCTTTGCACTCTAAGCAAAGCATGATACAAAGGCCGTCCCACATACACACGAAAGAATTTGTTGATTTGTGCATCAAGATGATACTTTTTAATTAAAACTCTTTACCTGCTTCTTTGTAAACTCAAGGCATTTTAATTATAACAGAGATTTGCAAAAGTGTTAACTCACCATAAATTCTTTCATGTTACGTCAACAAAAACTTCAGTGTAACTACAAACCTAATAAGAGCGCCATATAAGAGGACAGACTGGACAGGGAGCAGCCCAGTGTAACTCTGGAGGAGTTGCAGAGATGCAGGAAATCCATTAGTAACTCCAAAAATATGTCCTGCATGGAAAAGGAGCAAGCAGAAAGCTTTTGAGAAAGAAAGACAGTAGAAAACTACTTTCCTCTTTCTCACAAAAGACTTGAATTTTCATGCTCTTTATTTAGTCACACTAATCACTTTAAGCACTTTAGAGTAGAGCAACACTGACCCAGTCTCATTCTCAAACACTGATACACTGATATTGAGACGGGTAGCAAATTGAGGTTACATGCCTCAATAAGCTCACTCTTGAGCAAGACCTTGGCTTCAAAACATACAGCTGGGGTTACATATCCATCTATTGGAAAGGCCCAGTCAAAGTCCAAACCTGAATGTAAGTTGTATTTCAAGAAGAATTTTTTTTTTTCTGTTTTGAAAACTATGTTTCCTTTTCTTTTGCTTCAGTGTTGGTGTTTGTGTTGGTCTATCACAAAAAAATCCCTATGAAACACTAACGTTTGTTGTTGCAAAATCCTGCAAAGTTCAACACAGATACGAACACTTTTGCATGCCACTGTATAAGAAGCTGTTTCAGTACAGTGTCAAACGTTCCCATTCAGATATTTGTCCTGCAGAATTCTGCTGAGTGGTGATTCATTGCACCAAACATACACGAGCCAGTCAGACCTGCAGGAAACAGGATTCACATCCACTGCTGTACATTTCACTCAGCTGTGAGTCAGGGCTACAGAATCTCTGTGGATGCGTGACGGCGTGAACTGTAGTGTGTGTGTGTCTCGATCAGTGTGTGAGCTCAGGGACAGACAGCTGCTGTTGCTACCTGAAAGCTTTGCTGTGGGTGCTGTCTATGCCTTCCCTCAGCAGTGAATGAGCAAGGATGTTGACATGATAAAGCTGCTGATGACTTAAGGCTTGTGTGTGCATCTTTGTGTGTGTAAGGGTGTAGGCGGAGGTAATTAAGGTGTCAGGAAACATGCATTATTTATTGAAATACAACGTAATGATGGAGCGGCAGCATGATCCATCATGCCCGACTATGTTAACGGTGCTGGAGTATGTGCATGTTTCTTTAACAGACACACATCTCATTGTATTTTTTGTTCTGAATGAGGTTTGCTTTTAACCAGTGCGTCTTTGATTGATTTGTCCTCTTGCATCTGAAACTCAACCTCTGTTTTTCTCTGACAGTAAAATCTGTGAGCTTGTTCAGTTGGTGTTTCTGTTACAGATTGTGAGATTCAAGGCACAATAAAACTGGATGTACAGTACACTCTGTGAGTGTAGTCGTGACAAGACCGTTTCACATATTAGGACAAAAAATTTTCTATTTGTGACTCAGAGAGCCGAAGAGGAGACTTGCTATTTTGTGCTAGAGTGTTGAGACAAAGCTTGGGTGTTAGGCAAGTTACCGGGTTGTGACTCAATGTTTTGTGCTGATTACAGCTTCGTGTTTAGAGTTAAGTCATTTCCCCTCAGGGTGAATACTAAGGAGATTAGGCTGACCCAGTCCTTTTAAATGCAGGTTAAACACTGGTTAAACAGAGTGAACAAGCTTTGTGGGAAGCAAAAGTTCACTTCACTTTTTACAAAGCAGACTAAAACTTGCTGAGAAGCTTTCGTTAACTTTCCCAGAAATAGGAACTGCTTGCACTTATATCTGAAAGACATTTTACCACATGCAGTGCCTTGTCTTGTCTTGCTAAACCCACAAACTTCAATATGTTTTAAAAATATTAGATGCGGTAGGCAAACAAAAGGTATTGCCTAATTGTGACACTGAAAAAAAAAAAAAGAAAAAAAAAAGAAGCACTGCAATTTTCATTTTGTATTAAACCAATAGCAGAACTACATTTTGAAGCTCCAGGTGCTAAAACTTTAGGTATGTCACTAGAGGCTTTGAACATCTCAAACAGAAATTTCTATCTCCATCCACCCTCTTCTGCTTATCTGGGGTAGCAACCTAAGAAGAGAGGCCTCTCGCCCCAGCCACTTGTTCCAGCGCCTCCAGGGGAACCCCATGGGATTCCCAGGCCAGCCGAGAAACAAAGTCCCTCCAGCGTGTCCTTGGTCTTCCCCGGGGTTTCACAGAGAAGTAGTTCCTATAATGAGCCCAGCTGATGCCCAATTCCACCAGGTGTTTGCTAACTGCTGCTGCCACTAGTCTGGAGGAGCTATTGGAGTCACCCACATACACAGCACAAATCATGGGTGACTCTAATAGAGTTGTGTCTATCTTGCTGAGTTTGAGTCCACTAGTTTTGAAACCTAAAGACTAATGCTTTTACTTTGAAGAATATGTGTGAGCTTTATTTTGAAAGCCTAACATGATCTTTTCACACATCTCTGTTTTAGCTGCTTTCTTATTGTGTAGACTACTTTCATGATATTTATTATTAATATAATAACTCTTTGTGCCAACGATAAATAACTTCTTCCTGGACAGTTAAACTGTAATATTATAACCCAACAAATCCAGTTTATCCCACTTGTAGAAGTGAGTAAGTGAGGAGACCAAACAACAACAACAACAAAAAAGCAAACACTCCTCTAAGGTGCTAAACTAAGAAAAGACATTTTAATATGTGGAAAAAGTCCAAACCCATCTGGGGAGAACATATAAACTCCACCCTTTAAACCTTGTGCGGGTTGCTTTTCAGTTCCCAAACTATAGGCAGGAATTTTAGCACTCAATAAATTCAGCACAAATTTCAGTATTTTTCCATCCTATACAGGCATGTTCCGTTTTCTGCGGTCTGTGGCTTTAGTGAGCCTCTTTGAAATATTGTTATTCTTCGCCTCGCCTGGCAGTAAATCTTAGAGAACAGCTAAAGCCCGAATGGAAGTTTGCCTGGAAATAAGAGGTGAAGTTTTATAACATCAAAGATGAGGAAGACAGAGTGAAGGACAACTCTGATTCTTTTATTTCATCTGAACTGACCCAACGGCTTTAGAATATTCTTTCAAATAATTTTTACCCAAAAATGTCCAATATGCATTCTTTGGGGGGCGGGAGGAGCAGCGGTGAATCAATTTTCAAACAAGAGAAAGAAGAAATAAATTTTAATGTATTATAACTAACAATAAGTCCCTGCTATTAGAAGAAAATAGATGCTAGACTGACCAAAAGTTCAGAAACTAGATTTTGTTCTTGTGCATCCCCAAGTGACAGCAGTGAAATTTTATTACATTGCCATTATTTTTAATTTAGTCAACCAATTCTAAAGATCATGTTAGTCTATTGTTGCCATATGGAGCTCACATTTTTAAACTTTAAGTTCTTTATAAGTAAACGTGTTCACATTGCCTGAAGCTCTTTCCATTATATGAGAGACAATATCTTGACCTTTTGTAAGTTTTAACAAGTTACAAGCACAAACTGGAATGTATCTTTGAAACGCAGCTAAAGAACAACACACCAAGCTTTAAGAATCACACAATTAGCACTTCACATTCCCATCAACATCCCATCATAGCCTGACACATGCAGGTGATGGCAACAGGCTCTGGAGATGTTTGATAGGAGGAAGGATGGAGCTGAATACACTAATCCTGGAGGAAAAACCTGTTAGAGACTTTTCTGTAAACTGGAGTGAATGTTCATCTTCCAACAGCCTTAAAAACAATCCCTATATAAAGACAGCTTTTTAGTTCTTTTTTTTTAATATCATAATAATTACATTTTAAGTTACAGTAATTTTCATATAAGTGAAGCCAGATCATCCTGATAGCATTGAATCACAGCAAAACTGAATAAATACAGATGTGGGGAAAAAAAAAACAATGACTTGTAACCCAAAATTAAATTGAAATAGAAATCAAAACTAGCTGGTTCCTCATTACTGGACAACTATTCAGTCGAAACAGCTTAGTGGCAGTTTCAGAAACTATCATGAAACTCAACACGGTCAATGTGAACTGTCGTGGGGAATCCCAAATCAAATGCAAATTAAGGACACCTTTAGTCCTTTTTTTATTTTATAGAGACAATGTTCAAGATTTCATTGACCTTGTCAAAGGAAAGATGCATGGTACCAAGTTGTAGCTAAAAATGTTAACTTTCACCCGTGGTCCCTGGACAGGTTCATAGATTGCAGATCAACGTATCAGTGGAGTCATTTCAGACCTGCATCAAAACAGTTGTTCCTTTTCCTTTTGACAAGACTAAAGAGAGCATATGGGTTTGAGGATACCAAGTAATGAACTGTGGCAGGTTTTATCTTTAACTATTGTCTTGAAACAACATTGGTGCAAATATTCTTCATGGGTTTTCTATTAGGAAAAGAAGAGAGCAGCTGGAAGAGCAGAGTTAATAACCTAACATTTCTACCTCCATGCTGTATCGATGCCTTTAAATTAAATTTTTTTTGGTAGTTTCTTTCTAATAAAAAATGAAGCAACATTTGCAGGCAACATGTGTTGCTCTGAATTCTGAAAGGATTTATCTGCTTTCACAATAACGTCACAGAAAAGTAACTGGCTTCACTAATTCATACCTCATACAATGGAATGCCAAGAAATGCTTTTGAACATCTTAAAAAGAATAAGAAAGTTTTTTCCACCTTAAATCAAGTGGTATTTTTCAGCTTTTCTTTTCCTCCCATCAGTTTCCCTCAGTTCCTCCATTTTTCTGCTTCCCTCGCATCTGTTACTCATTAGTTAATCAGCACACCTGTTCACCCTCAACTCATCACTTTCCAAGTATTTCCAAGTATAACTACTTTTGGTTTTCATGCATTCCTTGTTATTTTCTAACAGGCACACAATCTTACAATATGTTTTCATAAATCCCTCTCCCTTTGTCCACTTCCTTGGCCTTTTAGGTTCAAGATTTATTTTGATGTCATTGTCTCCTTACTTAAGTTGAATTAAATATTTCCTATACTCCAAATCCTGACAGAAGAATATGGTGTTTTCAAGAAAGAGTTGACATTAAGATTAACTTTGTCTCCAGTTCAAATTTTTTTAAGGAAATTGTCTGTATCAGAGACACATGAACCCAGAGAAGAACCTGTCTGGAAAGGATTCATTGTGTGACAGAAATCACAGGAGTGGCTGGACAAATAAACAAGGCTGATGAGACTAAACAAAATTATCCTTACTTCATAATTGTAATTTTTCTTTTTGGCATTCAGGTGCATTTTAATGGATGCTTACAGTGCGTGGTGGAGTTGTTTTAGTAGTGTTGCCTTACAGCAAAATGTCTTGAGTTCAAGTCTTAGCTTTGGTGTTTCTGTGAACTTTGCATTTTCAACACCTTTCTTTACCTTTCTCTTATATAGTTGAAAAACAGGCATCTTAGATTCACTGTACAAACTGGCATCATGTCTGAGATCATGTGTGCATGCATGGTTTCATTGATGTATGTCCAAATGCTGACCCAAACTAAATGACAACAGGCACCAGTGACAGAGTTATTTGAACTCAAATAGTGGTTTTAGGGAGTTAGGAGAGAAGTCAGGCTGAACACTGGGCCACAATGTATGACCCAGTTTTATTGGGTTAGAGAAGAAACCTTTTAGGAGCTTCATCATCCTTTCAATTCTGAACTGTGACTAAATTAGCAAAACACACATACAAGTCATCCAGAGATGGTATTTAGTAGGTAGGCCTCAAAAAGCTCTTTCCATTTTAAAGTTCAGTGGAAAATCTGATTGGTATTCGTATAAAAATTTCTAGATTTTCTGGGTGTGAAAGATTTACTTAGCAAAGAAAGAAACATATTTTTATTACTTGTATGCCGGGTGATGGTGACGCTTGTAATTTTTCTTTTTGGCATTCAGGTGCATTTTAATGGATGACCGGTGGAGTTGTTTTAATAGTGTTGCCTTACAGCAAAAAGGTCTTGGGCCTTTGTAAAATCATTTGAATCCACTCATAAGTACCATAAAAGTCTATTTCCACCTCCAGTTGTAAAGTTTTATAAGGTAATCAGGAACCAATAACTTCACTGTGGTGTGGGAAATCACAGACGAAAGTGGCTAGAAGATGATTTGAATCTAGATTATGATTAGGTCACTGACAGCAGTAACCTCTCTGTTTATTCGAACGCTGTGAACAACATGTCTTGCTCAACCGTGCGGTTGATCCTGTAAGGTGACTCACAGTCCGAAGGTTGGTTTCAGCTTACAAAAGACTCACCAGGATGACAAGGAGGGGATCAAGGCTAATTCAGGAACTAGAAAGCACTCATGAACTTTGAGGTTAATAGTGTGCTGCATGTAATAATAAGAGGAGTTATGGTGGTAGAGAGGGCATAAAAAAGTAGGAAGTTCAAAAAAGATCTCCTCCTACACACACTGAACACAAAGTGGGAAGGCCCAGTGTTTCCGTGAGTGTGTTTCTTTAATTGTTGGGATAGTTTGCGGCTTGTGTGCATGTGCAACTCACCACATCTGACTTCCCCTTTGGGAGAACACACACACCTACACACACACACACACACACACACACACACACACACACACACACCCCCGCACACACACACACACACACACACACACACACACACACACACACACACACACTCGTATCACAGGAGTCATAGTTAATCTTTTAGCTTGTGGGGAAAATGATTTGTCAAGTGTAAAATGAATATCAGTTTAAAAATATCTGGTTTCTTTCTGTTTGCTGAGCTCCAGGTCTGTGAGAATGGAAAGCCTCTGTGCCATCACCATAGTTTCTATGGAAACCGCGTTGAGCCTCCATACAAGCTAAACAATAGCTTAGCTTAGTTATTGTTTGGCTTCCTCCATTTAGCAGAGGTTGTGGGTCTGAGCTGCAGAAAGAGCCGAATTAAATGGGAATGTTTCAAAGTGTGAAGGTGTTTGTTGTCGCGGTGCAGCGCTGGACTCTGGTTCCTGATTGGCTGATGAGCTTGGATCCAGCAGAACCGGTTTCTGTGAAACTGATCGGTTTTATCTTTCCTGCCTGGTTCAGAGTCCTGACAGCAGCTCATTAAACCCAAACCGTGTTCAGATCATGTTTCTCTCAAACTTTCTACTCTTTAGTGATTTAGTTTGCTGCTTCTTGGATCCAAGTTTCTGCAGCAGAAAATTCACCAGAAGGAAAAAATCAGCTTTTTTTCCTTCATGAATTTAATTTGCTTTACGAAAATCTCTGGTTGGTTTCAAACTGAAAGACTTGGAGGAATTCAGGTGAAGAGGCAGGCAAGACGGAGCGCGTAGATTTACACAAAGTGAAACATCAAAACAGGAACAGGAAAATCAGAAGTTGGCAGATTAACAGCACCAGAAAATACTTTGCAGTTATTAAAAATACTCAGATTAAAACATGAAATGCAACCCAAACTTCAGACAAGTTAAGATGTTCTTTAAAGTTAACTGAAATTAAAACAAAAAAATATTTAGATATTCTTTTGCTGTTAATAATTTCTTAACAACAAAACATTGATAATTATTGTTGGGATTTGATTAAAACTTAAAATGTTTGTTTCATCTGTGATCATATAAGGTTTATTTTATGAAGCTTTAGACGGAGAAGAGAGGAAACCAATTAAAACCTGAACTGAGCCGGAATCGAACGCAGATTAAACTGAAATAAAAATCATAAAATCAGAATGAAACGAGTCGGCGCTGCTCCTGTTCTATCATTTCTCATTTGCATGCAGGAGTTTGACATTCTGAACAAGTCTGAACAGACACAGCAGTGCAGCTGTGACCGGACGGGAGCCTGCGGGCGGCGGGGAGGAACCACCTTTCCTCAGGTGTGTCGTCATGGCAACGTTTCATTCAGCTCTGCAGACAAACCAAACATGAAGCAACAGCAACAATAAGCTGCAGAAACCTCTGACTCCAGTCCACTGACTGAATGAAACGATTCTCATGAACACATCACTGAAACGTTTAGGAGTTTTTAACTTTTTAACATTTCATTCAACCTGCAGGAAACCTGATATGTTTTGTTCAACACAGAAATACAAATATGCATTTCTGTTCAAATAAAAGCTGTAGAAGCTGAATGTCAGAATAAATCATCATAATCTTTGATTTTCTCTGTAACTCTTCAGGTTTCACTCATGCAGTTCATCCTGCAGCGTTGGAGGAAAAAACCGTTTAATCTCATTTAAACCTTTAAACGGGAACAATGAGCAGATTAAATCTATAAATCTATAAATGATGAACAAGAACATTTTTATTTTCACGTCTTGGAATAAACTAAAAATATTTATAGCCTTTGAAAAAAGTAAAATAATAAGCCCAAAAATGTTAAACAATGTTAGACATTAAAACAAACATCAAAGATATAGTTCAAATTTCTGAGCCAATTATTGGACACCAGTTAAAATGTTTAGCATAAGTAACTCTGGCGATGAAAACAAAGTCCTGGAGATATGCTTCATATGTTCCTCATGTGAGCGAATATTGGCAGGAAGTTATGGGCAAAATGAACAGCATCTTAACTCCAACGCCTACATTTTAACTTCTTAGATTATGAGGTCAAAATAGGATCAATGGTTGACAATAAGCCTCACCAAGGCAGGCGAGTTGCTGGAGACGCTGGAGGACAAAATATCTCCACCTCTCCAGAAGGTTTGCAGCACTTTCAGAGCCTCTGATGAACGACGTCCACAAGACAAACGGTCAGATTGAGGCGAATCAGACTCTGAAAACCAGAGAGGAAAGACTCAAACACTATCGGTCCAGAACAAAAGACGCAGTGTGGGAACTTTTTATGTACTTTATTTTATTTTACTCTATTCTCTTTTAGCTCCTTCTGCTGGCTGGGGGGGTCAGGGGGGAAACGTTAGAAACTCAAGTATAGCTACTTAATGTTGTAAACTTTACAGCATTAATATTGTCAACATCAGTTTCACTGTTTAACTGTTGAAGGTTTTAAAAAGCATTAAAATAAAAAAAAACCTGATATTTTTACATCTTTATTTCGGGGGAAAAAGACCATTTTGGCCCCTGAATACTTTCAACTTTGGGATTTTGACCCTTGGTGCAAAAAGTTTGGACGTCCCTGGATGTTGGAGGAAGTGGTCATGCAGTTCCTTTCACAGTAAAAGCTGAACATCAGGACTGAAATCACTGGATCAGTTTCTGGAGGGAATGTGATACTGGGAGTTAAACTCATCAGTGACTGAATCCAAAGTTAACAGAACATAAGTTTAGTTACAGAACAACTCAAATCTTTGTTTTTGCGACTGTAAGTGTAACTCGAATCTCCATCTTTTTCAGAAACAACAAATCCTGAAAAGTCAGAAGAATCAAGTTTTCTGCCTGAGCAAACAGAAGAAGTTTGACGTTTGAGATCAGCTCTGAGGTAAAACCTGCAAATCAAACACAAAACCGACGATCCGTCGCATGTCAGTCGTCAGTCGGGTGGAGACGTTTTCCCTCCTCCTCCTCTTCGGGGTGAAGCTCCTGAATTCCTCAGAACTTCCCGTTTCATAACTCGGCCTCATAAACTGGGTTCACTCAACTGTGTTTTCTTACTTTGATGAGCAAACAGATTTATGAGCTCGTTTTACTTCCTGTGAAGCAAAGAATCTGAGCTGCAGTTCAGGGAAACATGGAAGTTATTTTTGATGGTTTATTTGGTTGAAATGTTTTGGTTTCAGGGTTTGGGAAAGGCAACGAGGTGATGAGGAGCAATGAGAGTCAAACTGTATGCAGACGATGCAGGTTATTATTTCACTGTTGAACATGTAAAACTGAATGATGTCTCAACGCTGAATGTCACCATATTGGATGTGTGAGCGACTAACGGTGGCGATGCTACCTGGCACGCTATTGGCTGACGATTAAAAGCAGCTGAACCCCCAAAAGCAGAAATAATGATGAGTGTAGACATTAGCTTCTGCTGCAGAGCTAACATCCTGTTCACTGTCCTACTGCATGTTAAGGTTTATTTGGTTTTTGAACGATTCGGTAGGTAGGAATGTTTTTCAAGGACATCTCCTGTATTTACAGATTCCTGTATTTTATTGGTGGCTGTAATCACTGAATCATGATACTTCTGCTAATGCGCTAATAGTGGAGCTAATTGTTTGCTTAGCGCTTTTGGTAACATTGAAAATGTTTTGCGCGCTTATCGTCCCCTAAAAATGTAAAGTTAAAATTTTCTAAACTTTCGGTTGAATCAAGTTCAACATTGACTGTATTTAGAAGTTTATATTCATGCTCTTATCAGGTTTGCATCTGGCTTCAGCACTTTAGCATTAGCTCCTGCTAAATACCATGTCGATGTAGCGTGTTAGCAGAAATAAGATCATCGTTAGCGCTGCTGATGGGAACCATGGCAACGCTGTGGAAGTAAACAGAAGAAGAAGAAGAAGAAGATGGATTTCTCCTCCTGCACCACAAACATCTGAAACTTTGAGTTTAAAGGAAGAAAAGATTTTAACACAGCAGGGAGTCGACAGCCAGACCACCAAGGTGATTGGTTAGTTGTTTGTTTGTGAGCATAAAGTTAATCAGGTGTGCTGTCTGTATCAGTGATGCTCCTTCTGCCTCAGCAGAGTCTGTTTTTCCTTTGTGTCTGAGCCAAATGAAGGAGTGTTTGACTGCAGCTGCTGTTGGCATTTTAACTGCAACGCTTTTCAGACGCTTCAACATCAGTCACACAAAGGATTCAATTTCTCTTCATGAACATCATAAATGCTAATTGAACAGATTTAATTAACAGATGCTGTTCGTATGACTCACCTCAGCTCTCAGCCTGAGCAGCAGAGAGAAGAGAAGCCAGCTGTGGGAACAGCAGAGACACGGAGGACAAGAGCAAGATGTACAATGGTTTCATAGTCATGTGTTAGAACGGCCTAGTCAAAGCCTAAGCTTAAATCCAATGAAAATCAAACATTTTGTTCATTTTCCCTGATACAGAACAGGGAAAAAGTTCAGCCTGTGAACAAAACTGATAGAGAAAAACCTGCAGCTGGACCCAGCCAGAGGTCGTTCTAGATCAGTGGAGCCCAAAGTGGTCCTGGAGGCCCGGCATCCTGCAGGTTTTACTCTCTTCCTGTTTAATGGACCTGGATCCAATGATGGATCATTAGGGGCCTGAGAAGAACATTGACCTGCTGAGAAGGTTGTTAAACCACCAGGGAGAAAATAAAACATGCTGCCGGCCCTTCAGGACACTTTGGACACTCCTGTTCTACAGAATAAAAATGCATGCCACACTTTTCAGATTTTTATTTTTAAAAATGTTGAATCGTTTTCTTCCAACGTCGTAAAGATGTTCTACTTTCTGTTGGTTCCCGGAAACCCTCCCCTCTGTGGCTCGGAGCCGGCTCCAGCCGCGGAGGTTCTGGAAGGATGTCGTCCTTCCAGGAGATTTTCCTGTTTGACACTAAGTGACTTAGAGAGGCTTAGAGAGGCAGCGTTAGAAACAAACAGGTTGTTAAACTAATGTAATTACTCTGGCTCATCGCCATGGAGCCAAATCTGCAGCAGGTCAAAGGTCAGAAGAATGCAGGACTGGAATCGGACCCTCCTGTTAAATCACAACTAAAAATTCATTACTACTATTATTATTATCATCACTATTATTATTACTATTATTATTATTATTATTACCATCATCATTATTACTATTATTATTATTATTATTATCATTATTATAATTATTATTATTATTATCATTATTATTATCATCATTATTATTATTGTTATTATTATTATTATGATTATTCCAGCCAGATCGTCCTGCAAACAAACAGGATTTGAGTTCAGAGGAGAGAAACTCAACAAGGAATCTGGAGATCAGACTGAAGCCGTCTGTCAGTTCCACACCAGAACCATCAGAACCATCAGAACCATCAGAACCATCAGAACCATCAGAACCATCAGAACCAGCACGGCTCCAGATTCTGTTCAGTTTCTCTGGTTCTACCTGCAGCTTGTTGCTCCTCTTCCTCTTCCTGCATCTCCCTGTTTTTACCTTATAAGGAAATGTTTACCTGCCGCTCAGTTTTCCTGTCTTCCTGTAAAATCGGATCATCTCCAGCACCTGAAGCTTCAGGCTGTAAAGTCAGCAGCTCCGTTCTGAGCAGAGCCAGTCGGGTCAGAACCTGAAGTGGCTTCAGTCGGTTTCTAACTGGACTTTAGTTTCTCAGTCCAGTTTTTGATTGTTTGAACCTGGAGCCACAAGCAGCTTTGAAGCTTCAGCAGTGGTTCTATAATCTGACTAAAACATGATGAAGAACCAAGTCAAGTTGTTAAATGTAGATAAAATAATAAATCCAGGTTCTGGACCTTCATGTTGCTTTTGGTCAGGAAGCTCATCAGATCTTCACCCTCTGAGAACCTGAGGTCAGAAATGACCCAACTCCAGTCCACTTGTCTAGTCAAAGTCCAGTCCAGTTGGTGAGGTGTGTATCCTAATCGACCTCTGACCTCTGGTCCTCAGCTGGGTTCAGTTGAAGTGAACTCTGGTTCGGTTAGAATGTGAATGCCAAGCGGACCAGAGACCGCTCCAAAAGCATGAAGTGGACTAAATACTGGGTAAATACAACCAAAGCTAACGTGCTAGCCTAGCGCTAGCAGCAAAAATGGCTCCTGGTCTTTAGACTAAAGAGAAATCCTCCAACCGCTAAAATCTGATCCTCCATCTTGTTTCCATCTGGTGAAGAAGGAAGTTGCTCTCAGTGTCTTCAGAGGTTTTTGTGTGGTTTCCT
>CAEFZX010009958.1:0-15172 GCA_903066825.1 Alfaro cultratus
TAAGATCAAGAGCTCAGGGTCAGGTTGAACCCAACATGTCAGGTGTATTGTGGTGGATCCTGTCAACTGGTGCTTTTAACACACAGTGGACACATCATACTGAATTGCACTGAGACAGAACAGGTCAGTAGATTTCAACATTGGATGGTTTTGTTAAAAGCATACACACGTCTGAATAGAACAGGTTAGAAAACTATTCCTCGGCCGCCACACCTTGGAGTGTCGACCACTGAGCACATTGAATATGGTGCACCAAAATAACGTTTTTAAAGGTGTTTTTTGGGGGGGGGGTTTCCCCAATGCAAGCCCTGCAAAGCCAATCTGTGTCACCTTTTACGGACTGAAAACCAACTGAGCCCTAAATAAATACTTATAGAAATGTTTGTTATAAACCTATCACAGATTACAGGAGTGTTGTATTATTAAGATTTTTTTTTGCGGAGAAAGCTAAATATCTCTGTTAGCAAGGCAATAAAACACAATTTCAATTCAAGTCAAACATATTTAATTGATTCATAAAGGGAAAATAATTATTGTTGTATATGATCCAAGTTTATTCTGAACTGTTCAGAATAGTGATGGCTGTGGTCAAGAAGAATCTCCTGTAGTGGACAGTATTACAGCGAATCTGAGGAACCCTCTGACTGAAGATACTGTATACCAATCTGATCGAGAGGATGCTCTGGTTAGGATGTGATATTCTTCTTTTTATAAAGAATCCCTCTTTGAGCAATCATTTCCAGAGGCTCCAGAACAGAGACAGCCTACCTTTTCAATTCGTTGAGCTTTTTAACTTGGACTGATGACATTACCTCACAGATGATGGCAGAAGAAATAACTCTTCTACTCTGACCTTTCAGACAACTTCACTTCAGTACAGACTGTTGTCTTGGTGAAGTTTGGGTTGTAGTTACACGATTATCCTAACATAACAGGCTTAGTGTCACGATTGCTAGCTTGATGATTACATTCATAGAGAAAGTTACATCACACATATGCAATATCCATTAACTCTGTCAATCCTTTGCCTTTATTGGGATTCTTCTGCGCATGTTCATCTCTGGGTTTTCAAAAATTCTTAAATCTGTGCCTTTCACTTTGCTTTATTTGGTTGGGATGAGGAGGAGAAAACAGAGGAGGAGTGGGTAAATATTTTACAGAAACTGTTTTCCTGTCACTTTGACTTGCATTTTTCTAGGCCTTAAACAAGAAAGTAGTGAACTCGAGCGTAAATTTTGGGGAACTGAACCGGATCAAAACTCAGGACTGTAATTTAAATCCTGGTGCAGAGTTTGTCACCCTATATATTTTCCTGTTGTAACTGAGATGGAAGTATGACATATTGATATAAGGATAATTTGTTTGCTTTCTCAGTCCTAGCAGGTGATACTAGCTATTTGCCCCCGTCATGTGTCACATATAATGCCAAGTAAATTGCAGGTATTTCAAGTATCCAAAGTTTATTTGCAACAGATGTAGTACACAATTGTAGCTATCACTGGAAGCTGAAGCTTTTGTATGTTAGAAGATGTTTATAGTGTTGATGTCTGAAAATGTCCATTGGACCATTTGCAAAATTGCCAAAGAAATCCCCCCTCCATTTCTGTCCAACTCACAATGCCAGATGAAAGCGCGACCTGACAGCACAAACTTTGAAACCCCATAAAAGCTATTGTGTTCTTGTATAGAGCAATCCTACCCGAATTTGTGTGGTGGTACAGGTTTCCTTCTGCCTGGGTGGCTTTGGATGTGTGCACATGGCTTGCTCTATGAATGTGTGCATCTGTTTGTACTTGCTTTTGTTTGTGTTTGTCAGCAAGTTTGTTGACAACACTGTAGGACATCAGGGTGGGATTGCTCTGACTGCGAGGAAACAGTTCATCTGAATATAGATGGGTCCCATCTGGAGGCGGTTGGCTTCGGCCCTTTATAATTTTGTAAGCAGCTAAGCATCTGGGGCCCGCTAATGAAACCAAAGGCACAAGAAAAGGCCCTGGGCTACTGCAAGCTGCCTGTAGCTGTCAAAAATGTAAGACTGGGGACAGGGATAAGAGTGGAAAAATGGATGGAGGGAGGCATAAGCCAGGAGGAAGGAGTGTGTTGAGAATATTGGATATCTTAAAGAGACCTCAATGACTCCTGTGAGACAACATTCAAGAAACCCAAGTAGGCCATTAGAAAACTGAGCCATAAAACGAAGACAGTGGTGTCTTTATTGTGGCCCATTAACTTGGATGTACATGTGGAGATAGCTGCTCAGTGTGGTAATGTAATGAGCAATGCAACCATGCCCCTGCAATGACTGATGCTTTAGGTTAATAAAGGAAGAGGAAAAAAAAAAAAAACTGTTTGTAATTAACAGAATTAGCAAATGTCAGCTTTTGTGCAGTTTGCGACCAACATGACTTGCATTGTTTTTCCATCAGGCTTATAAATATTTGCCGGTCTTAAAGGGTCACCTTATTTCTTATCTGAGGGGGGAATAAAGGGTCATTCTCTAATTATGACTGACCTGAGAAGAGCAATTTAGAGCAGTTTATTTATTTTATTTTTTGCAATCTACAAAGTTTGTGCATCCTATTAAATGCACGTGCAAAAGTGGTGCAGACCGCCGTCTTTTAATGAGGATTTTGCCTGTCATCATGCAGAGTGTCAGAGAGTGGAATGACAATGATGAGCAAAACAAATCCCAACACTCCCTTCTTGTGCTCTCTGTTGGCCCTAAATTTATTGTGCCTGCTATTCTCTTCATTGTGCTAATGCAATTATGTTTTTGTGTTTGTGGAACAGGTTTGCACGTGCTATAAAATTGGTTGTTTTTGTACAAGCAAACATTTAGAAGATCAGGCTGTAAGAATGGATTTATTTTTTTTTTTTTTGTGAAGTTTTTTTTCTCTGGTGGCCTTAATTGAACAGTGGTTTGATGGGAAAGAGAATGAAGAGAAAAGGGAAAGGCATGCAGCAAATGGCCTGAGACTGGGAATCGAACCCAGGACAACTGTGCCAAAACCTATAGTCTATGCACATGATGTTCCTGCTGTAACAACTGAGCCAACAACTTAAAAACTTAAGACGTGGGCTCTGTTGAGAGCCCAGAGTTGAAAAATACCCCTGGCAAACTCTTTTTAGTCCAGTAATATCCCAGCAGTTTGCTTCACTGTACTGAATTAAGCAATGTTACTTTTCCAAGGTCATAAATTGGTCAAAGTATAAAAAATATATTCTGTCACGGACACTCTGAAAAATGCAATGTAAAGATCAAAATCAACACTGTGGCTGCAGGCCACAGAAACCCAGAAATCTAGAAAGAAAACATTAAAAACGTAAGAAATCCCAAGGAATAGAAGAACTGCTTTCTAATAGACCTTTTATAACCATGATCTAGGGGTAGTTTTCAGATGTAGATTTCTTTGCACAACTGTGGTGTTAAGGACCATACTTTTAAGGGAATTCAAAGAGTTATGTCTAAAAGTCCAGCTTCTTTAATGTTAAGTTAGATTATCTGCAGGAGGAAAGCATACTTATTTCTTTAAAAATACAATTTGTTATAAAAGATAAACCATACCACAGCTCCAAGTTTTTGAAAAGCTGATTGAGTGAGTGAAGAGGTCCTGAACTGTCCTAACACACATCTGACTCTTTTCTCTCTCCTATTGTTGGACTACTTTGACAGCCTCATTAGTGACAGATGACTGAAGCTAGTTATGTTTCTTAAATTACCAGGTGTTGTAGGGAAATACTGTATGTTCATAGAGCTTCTTGATGGTAGTTACTCAGCCAGGCAGATTTAGCATGATGTGTTTCATTCTGTCTAGTAAACAGATAAAACGTATGCGTGCCGTGGCCAGATCTCTGCTTTAATTTTCACACATCAGTGTTTTGTTTTTTTTCCTCCCCCAATGCATCATAGTGAAATAAACTTAGGATTGTCATAACAAAACATAATAAGCTGTAGTAAAGATGTCTAAATCATGCTGAAATGTTTTCTCCTTTCATCACAGCACAGTTACATCATTGCAAATGAAGCTGAGATTTTCTGCGTGGTATTTTTTTCTGATCTAGCAATCCAACATCCTCTATCTTCACTAAATTAATATACCCTCTGTTAAATGTTTGAATTTACAGAGGTTAATTTCCTGCATTCTTTTCGTCGGCAGGAAAATAAGTGTCCTCATTCAAACAAGTTGCTTGCAATTTATATACAATTGAATTCTGATACACACAAAAAGAAAACATATCTTTGCACTCGCAAAATATACTTTTTGTTTGTCTGGTTCACTCTGGGGTACAGTTTACAGATGCAAGAATTGGGTTAATCTGTTCAAACAGTAATGTCCAAGTATAAACACCCTGGCAATGTCCACCCATCATTGGGGGCGGGTGTGGCTCAGTGGAAAGAGCAGTTGTCTTGCAACGTGCTTCCTGCCACATGTCGATGTGCCCGCAACCCCAAGTTGCCTGCTGTTCTGAATATCTGTGTATATAAATTTGAAAGTGTTTAAGTTTGACTGGATGACTTCAGTTTTTGGAAATCATTGTGAGTTATTATTACGACCACAAAAGTGCCATAGAAACACAGCTTACCATAGCAGAAAGTTGTTCTGTGCCCCAACAATGAAAGGATTTGGTCTGAAATCAACTTCAGAACACGTTGATGAAGTGACATTATTTGCAGTGAAACAAGGTCTTTGTTGATATGAGCCAAAATTGTTTCAGTATCAGCAACCACAAAAAAGTCAGATGTGGGTCGCATATGGGCAAAGAAATTGGATTTGGGTCACATTTTCCGGCTGTATGAACATGGTAACCTAAAGCATCAAACCGACCTCATAGTTATCTCATTCGTTTCATGAGAAATGGGTGAAAATTTCAGGAAACAATTGCAAGAAGTTTCTGCAGGATATGTAAAACCAAAGACATACGGTGAAAATCTGGTTTTAGCTCAGTTTGTGACATCACTAAATCAGTGTTTCATCTTGATTTCCCTATAAATTTGTAAAAAGTTGATCATAAAATAATCTATATTTGTAAACATCAGTAAAGTAGGCGGTTTAATTCAGTGATCTACTTCTCCATTCTGTGTCTTGAGACTAGCCATTCTTCTCTTTTCACGTTCTTCTTCTCTTCACTCCCGTTATATGGATGACCCTGAGAAACTGTACAGTCCACAGTGGCTAGTGCTACTGGGTTGCTTAGGGGATGGAAAGCCATAGGTCCTTTTTCCTAAACTTTATTATTATAGCCCCTTTATTACTATGTCTGCCTGATTTCCCAGTGGCAATGAAATGAAAAAGCAATTGGTTCTCCTTTTTATTACTGTCATCTTTGTTTTCAGACCCAGAGAGTGAAATTTCCTGAACTCAAAGAGTTGCACTTTTACCCTTGTCTGAAAGCAGGAGGAAGAAAAACAATAACTGGGACAATAACAATGGAGAGCATAAAAAAATGACCTGTCAGAAAGGCAACTGAAACCAGAGGGCCACCAGCATGTCGACACCCACCAGTTGTTTATGACTAGATGAGTCAGTAAGAGTTGGATGGTGGCCTTCGCTATCTGCCAACTCCCACAGTCAAGGAAAAGATGTTTTAGAGGAGATTAAGATCACAGATGGTGAGGGAACAGGGATGTGGAGAAAGGAGGCAGAGGTGGAGGGTGGCAAGAGAGAGATGGATGTTTCAAAAAGAAGAAAGCAGAAGAGGGAATATTTGCACAAAAAAAAGAGTGTTTTAAAGGATAAAGGGGGAGATCAGGAGGATCACTCCCTTGGGGTCTTTAGTAACCCCATGGAGACATGCTGATGGGAGATCAGACAATGCCTCAAATCATTTATTCATCTGCTTCATTAAGGCAGAATGGCAAGGCTGTGTAGGGACCCGCAGGTCACTCACCGTTCAAAGAAAGTTTCAACTGTGTCAGCTATTTATGGGCCTCGTTATGAGCAACACTTAAAGAAATATTTATACTCTTTTATTTGGACTCGGTCTTGTTCAGCATTTTCATGCTGTCGTTTTTAATCAGCTATGCAGTCTGTACAGTATCTTATACATTTTTTTTTACTTCATCTAATTGCAGATACAGCAGAAGACAGTACAACATCACAATGCCTGCCCTGCAGACCTCCACACGTGTAATTATAATCGAGAAAGATAATTAAGAAGGCGGAGAAGAAGACAGATCTTGTCATTTGGAGAACAATGCTGTCCAATCTTCTCATGTGTATTCTTCTTCCTGAATTATCAGCTGACGTGTTAGTGCAATCAGCCAGAAAGCTTGCTGCTCTGTTTGAAAGCCGTAAATGTCAACACACAAACCTCTAATTTAGTTAAGATTCAAAAGTTAATGACATCAGAATGGTTGTTATGGGGGGAGAAAGATTCATGTTGGTATGATTCCTCACTGATCTAATCATCTTCTAATCATCTGTCATGCAAAGACTTGTAGTGTGATTCTGCACATTTTTTTTTGCTGCTGGCTCTTCTCAGACAGACTCACAGGGATAGCCAATGACATAGTTTTAATTTCAACCACAATTTAACCCACATTTGAGCTCATCAAGCTTGTTATAGAATTATATCCCCTAAATCTGCACAATGCAGCGAATAAGGAAAAACCTGATCTATAATTTCCTCCCCCATTATAATCTCACTGCTCTGTCTATATCTCCTAACATTTGCCCTAGTTCTCTTACAACTACCAATGCATAACATCCTATTTGTGTCACAGTTTGACCTTATTCGGTTTAGTTTTATTTGAGTTTATTTTTTAACAAGTTAACTTAAGTATTTGCATGCTGCTGGTAAGGGAGATAAATAAATATCTCCCTTACCAGCTCAAAATAGCTGTTTGAGTTTCTTAATAAACTCAAACAGCTCCCTGTAGTCTTGAAGTCTGTCTGTCTGCAGAGAAGACTGCCAGTGGTGCTGGAGTTATCTTTAAAACTGCTGCTTGTGCTTGTTTGTAAAGGTCAGACCAAACAAGCTGCATATGATTCTTATGTAAGGACACACTGTAGCAGAAATCTAGCACCTTTCTTGAATGTTTAAATTAGCCATTCTGTACATTAGTGCAGTGTTATTTCATGATTAACAAAGACTTAAGTCAGTGTTTGTTTTCTAGGCTGTCTAAAAATATTCAAGATCTTTAGCAATAGTGCATGCAGAACAAGTGAAAAAACAAACATAGCTCCATTACAGGTCCAACATACAGGTTAGTGCTTCCAATAAAATAAAAACACATTCTTAAAAGAAAACAGGAAAAATAATTTTTTTGTCAGACTAAAATTTTAAGATTTGGACACAATTTAAAACCAAATTATAAATTTAGGTTTTATTTATAATGGTCAGGGCAGCTGAGTATTTTTTTAATTGTTTGTTTTAAATCAGATTTACTAGTGCTATGTTCATCTATACTTTAAGATGTTTTAATAGGCATAGTGATGCTGGTTTGACAGTAAAGGTCCAAAAGGATCTGGACTGATATGTTTAAATGCCAATAGGTCTGCCACCACATAACAGCAATGTTTGTGTGTGTGTGTGTGTGTGTGTGTGTGTGTGTGTGTGTGTGTGTTTCCATTTGTGTGTACTGGGTCTTCACTCACTCACTCTGGCATCTTCCCTGCTCTCCTGGCCAAACTAGCAGCTGGCAGACAGAGATTGCCCACTCATCAGGCCACTTTATCACTTGGCCCACAGAGTTCAAGGAGGCTGTCAAAGACCAAGCTCAGGAGCCTCCTCACAGATCAAGTGCACATACACTCCCACCACCAGTTTCAAGTGGAACAACTTTGCCAATGAGCTCTTAAAAAGACAGCTTGGTGCTTGACATACCACAAATAGTTTGTCAAAGAATTAAAAGAAGAACAAGTGCTCATGTGCGGGCAGCAAGGCAGGCTACTAAAACTTTTTTTCTGTCCATTTGGGGTTTCTTGGCAGGGCAAAATGTTCCCTGCTTGTCCAAAAACACAGTGAAGTTTTGCTGTTGACAGAAACACAGATAAGCAAGACTTTTTTTTTTTTTTTTTTGCCAGGAGCAGCCTTAAGCCCTAACTGAATTATTAACTGGCAGAAAATACTGCTTGTTACCTGGTGTTAGTGGATAGTATTTTTAGATATTTCAATGTTGTTTTGATTTGGGACCAACCTGCGTCTTAAATTACTAATTGAGGTTCCAAGCGTTTTTTTGGGGGGTTTTTTTTGTTTTGTTTTTTGTATTTGTTTTGCACAATAACATTACAGGTGAGATCATGATGTGTGTATTACGAACTCTGAGATGTTTGTTTTTGTGCAATATTTGCAACTTTGCCTGCTACAGGGCAATCAAGGGACTCTTTTTTTTTTATTTAGATTCGCTTTTATTCGTACAAAACTTTAAAAACACACACAACATATGGCTTGTAAATACAAATGGCAAACCGGACAACTGCATGGCCACAAGTCAACTCATTTAGACTTTAATGGTGATGGAAACTTCAAACCAAGCAGCAGAACAGAGAAGTAAATGGAATAAACTGAATTTTGGACTTGGCATTACTTTTGGTGCCAGTAAACAAAAAAAGCTGATCTATTGTGATTTTCACACAAAACCATCTCTAAGGTTTACAGAGAATTGTCTGAAAAAGACTAAATATTCATGTGGAAATGCCTTTTGATGCAAGAGGTCAGAGGAGAATGGTTTTAGTTTATGGAAAGGCATTATTTGCTCAGTAACCCTTGTTACAACCAAGGTGTGTGGAATAAAATCTCTGAATGCTCAACATTTTGAATCTTGAAGCAAAGGACCACACTGGGTCCCATTTCTGTCATCTAAAAACAAGAAAATTGAGTCTTAATCACATAGACTTATCAAAATTGGTCAGTAAGAATGTTTTCTGGTCCTGAGTCGCTGCAACCTGGTGAGGTCAGAATTTGGTTCTTATGAATCCAACATGCCTCAGCTCAGGTTGGTAATGTGATGATGTAATAAAAATTTTATTGGCACACTTTGTATCGTCTGCTACCAAGTGAGCACAATTTTAATATTACAGTTTATCTTGATATTTTTGCTGACCATATGAACTCCTTTAGAACCACAGTGTGCAAATTTAAAAAAAAGTTCTAAGCCAACAAGTGCAAAATGATGCCTTGGGATCATGTCCAAGAAATTACTAAACTTGGAATAACACTAAAGCTAAACCTAGACACAAGATTAACTTTTCATACCACTGAGAGCCTAAGTTTCAAACTTTGTTACACCTTTGCATTGCAAATAAAAACTATTTATCTGAACTGGTCAGACTCCTGGTCAAAGTGGTTTCCTCCTCTGCCTTTCCATCTCTCTTACTCCCTCCCTCCTTTGTCCTACATAGCCAACTACTGCAAAATCACTTATCTTCACCTTGCTTCCTCAGTCTCCTGCTAATACACATTAGCAGCCAGCAGCCATATGTAATAGGGCTTTGCGTGCCCCTGCTGGTATAATGGCTTTGCTGACACGTCTCCCATTAAATTTGGCCAGGCAGTGCAGCCCAGGAAGCCGCTGCACATTTTAAAATACCATTATGTAACTTCCATAAAAAAGCAGCTGATTGTCAGTAACTTTGTGAATAGCTGGGAGACTATTTCTTGTTTGTTGCTCTTTGCCATTTCCCTCTTGAAAACCTTTCAGTGGTAAAATAAGGAGTTACGCATAGCTGCATCACGAAGCTCATCAGGTTACTGAGTAACTAATTGAACATGTCTGCTGTATCTAATAGGCTTGTTTGTATCTTGCAAATCTGAACAGCACCATATACAGTAACAGGGTAGCATTTGTTACTTCATCATCATGTGTAGAGGAACTGGGGCCCAGAGCCAGATTATGTGATCACCAGCAGCATCCTTTACTGTGGCGAATGAGAGCGCCAATCTTACCCGATAAGTGACATATTCATTTGTTTAATTAAAACAATTTGTCTCATCGTGGTGAGGGGTCATTTTAGAGAATGTTAGAATTAAACCAGGTAATTAAGTAAAGCCCCAGATAAGAAAAACCCACCAACGTGGTTGCTTCAGCCAGTAGGGAAGGCAAACTTAATCTATCCCTTCTGAAGTCCCACAAGGTCGCTCACTTTATTAAAGTCTGATGCCACAACCACTGCCCACCACCCCAACATGATGAAATATTTTCTATAGCTGCTGGGAAGGAGGAAACAAGGGAGGAGATAGGGAGGGAAGTCACAATCGTACAAAGTGAAGTCTATAATACTGCTACTATGCAAAATTAAGGCAATTAAAGACTGCTTGTTATCTTGTCTGAGAACAGGAGAAGAACTTGTACAGCAACAAGCACCTTGACAAAGAGATTTGTTTGGCCAATGGAGTGTGGCGTTAATTATCACAGCCTGATTAAAAGCACAAAGCTGGAATGGATGTCGTTTGTCTTTCCATCCTTAGACACTACGGCAGCCAGCAGGGTCATTATTTTGGAGGTCTCTTGGGGGTATTTTTAGAAATGGAACTTTTTTTTCCAAAATGTTGAGTGAGGCAACTGTACAGTAGGCTATTTATAGAATTAGTAGGGTAAAAGTCATTTTCCAGTAAGGGAGGATATCATCTAAAATTCCACTGGTCTTCTTGCCTCCTGGCAGAAAGGACAGGAAAAGCTCACATTCAGCCAGCTGGTTTTAACAAAAGGGCTAATGTCAGAAGGTTATTAGAGAGAGTTCCTGCCAGATCTCTAGTGATCAGAAAATTTTCTCATACTGTTAAGGTCCCCATGAAGCAGCTAGAGCATATGTCCTACCTATTTATAGTTTAAAACTCAAGGCAGGGAGGTTGTGATTTTTGGGCTCTGAACAATCCAGATTTATACATTTGAAAATCCACCAGTCTTTTTTTTCTGATCCAGAAGGTTTAATATACATGTTTATTTTGTGTCCCTTTAGTCCTGGTGTTGAATAAGTGAACATGAATAAATTACATCACCTTTGCCAGCTATAGCTCTGTAATTTGGGCCCATACCATCAACAGTATAGTTAGAAAATAGATTATTGCAAAATAAGCCCCAGAATTATTCTTCCATATTCATATCACTGTCTACTGTATAGTTACCAATCTGAGAGCAGTGATTGACGGGGGTGTAACAGGACCAGATAGCACTACCAGTTCCCCCTCCCAGTTTTGTCGCTCAAAAGATATGGAAAGCTTGATTGCCTGGTGTAATAGTACAAAATACAGGCATATGAGAAAGTTTAACAATGTAAGAGGGAAAGAAAGATAGAGCGAAAGAAATCTTATCTCTTGTGGTGTTTAATCAACTTAATGTAAAAGGGTATCATCAGTTTACCAAAGTAAGGTAAAAATTGACAATAGAAAATGTGCTTTTCTTCCAGCATTTTTATTAACTTAATATAACTTTATATATCGTTCAAAAAACACCACATTAACTAAATAAACACACAAAAAAAACAATGACTGTACCCAGTGTTTTTGTTTGCTTTAACTCAGTTCTTTTAGTGTTCATTGAGAACTTTACATCTCTTAGTTCATTCATTATCATAACCACATCAGCAGCAAAGTCCAGATGTATCATGCAGTATGGGTCTGAGAGCTCTGGGAGGTCCTTGTCCTTCTTCTCTCAAAAGTCTCGATTCTCTGCGTTCAGATCCCAAACTCTTGGGACCTTGCTCTGGATGAGTCATCTGCCAGCTGCAGCCAATGTTACCAAGTTCACTGTCATTCTCCTCCAGCAGTGAAGAAGACCAACTGTGATTCAATTCTTTTGTCCTGATTTAATTAACTATTTTAGTTACAACATCAACAATTTGGTTCATTTTTGACTTGTCCATCATTTCCTGATGAATGATTTAATCCAGAAATAGTAGTTTGTGGTAGGGTTAGGGTTACTTCAAAAGTTCAATCTTTTTCCTTATCAGATTTGGACACCTTCTAGTTTTTCTCACTTTAGTCCATGGATACTTTTATGTCTGTAAACAAATCACTCCTTGTTGTAGTGCCTTTCATTGATCACAGAGCTGCCAGCTCCTCCGTCATCTCAAAGTCCTGTTAATCCATGTAAAAAAAATAACTAGGCTGTACATCACAACTCTTGTCCCGAGCCAAAGAACACAAGTCAAAACTGTCAATTTTCTTTTGCAGCTGAAGAGCCGAATTCCCCTGATGTTCTAAATCTGCATCGTTATGGTGCGCAGAGAGAGACACGTTGACCAAAATGCCTTTTTTCTGTCTATTTGGTGGAGTCTGCCACCAAATCTGAGAATGGTTTACCATTTCTTGCAATTTCGTGGACTAGTGCACAAATGCCCAGGTCTGCCTAAAAAGTTTGGAAACAAGTAAAATAGAATTTGGTCTTTGTTCAGAAATTTACCCCGAACATTAACGTATCAATATTTGAGAGCTGCTGGTCAACTGCTCAGGTCATTGATCAGCAGAAGGCATACATTCTGGTGCAGATATAAGAACTGAAATCATGTTAGGTCAAAAACAAAGCTGAAAAACATTTGCTGAGCTTTATGATAACCACAGAGACAAGTCAGAGCTTAGCAACATCAACCAAAGAGTTTGTTAATGAGGAGTTTGTGAAATGAGAGCATAAAGAGGTAATACTTCACTGCACATAAGTTACTGTCTTATTAAGTTACAGCAAATGCTCTCTGTAGTGAAAGTACAAAGTCCCAGTGACAAAAGTGTTAACAAGACAGGAGCAATTGATTTTCTTTTTTATCTTTTTTGAAAAACTAGGCTGTTGCCATTACGAGGAGAAAATGAACTTAGTGCATCACTCTGTTGTCACTAACATTAAAAATAGTTTTCCACAAAAATACAAAGTATCATTAGGAAGACTTATATTCCAGATTTGGATGTTATTGTCGAGCCAGGTGTTGCTGAATCAACAACATAAAAAGCCAGATTGATAATATACAGCTAAGCATCAAATATGATTTCCCGAGAGCTAACAGTACCAGTTTTATTCTAAGCTTGCTAGATGTGGTGTCAAAATTACAAATGTCTAAAAAGATGGTACTTAACTACTACTAAACATGAATATTTGACCTGACATTTTTATAGGTTTATTTACTTTTCAGTACAAAGTAGCTTAATATGAGGCTGATGTTCTAATTTCTGAAGTGGGGAATCATAGCACATTGGTGTGTATTTTAAAGCCATATCAGACAAGTTTATCCTCTGAAGGACACACAAAGAAAATATGGAATTTAGATTTGTAAAGAAAAATGTGCTTTAACTTTTGCTCAAATTTAAATTAAAACAAGAACTGTTGAGACCTTTTATACACATCTTTGGTTTTGGAGATTTGTATGTCAGGTCAGTTATTCTGAAAAGATTTAAGATGATACATAAAAGTGCAAAGATTCACCTGTATCAATAGTTTGTTTTTAAGTTCCCTACCAGTTCCTTTCTAATCATCCTATTACATGCCAAAGCAATTTCTGTACTGATAATTAATAGTGTGGTGGATTTGCCCATAAATACATATTTTCTTACAATTTTTGTTAAGACTGCTTTCAGTTAATATGTTTTCTCATATTAACTCAAAACACTTACAGAAATGTATTTAGGAGTTCATAAAAGTTCACAAATTAGATAAATTTGAATCTGACAAGTACACATCAGGCTCTTGTGGTGAATTTTTATGTATTTGTACAGACATGAAGTAGCATAATATGGAGATTCTTAACAAAGAAGTGAAAAGTATTTGGGAAAGTGTGCAGTTTCGCACCATCATGAAATGAGAACTTTGTAAAATGTAAAACAGATGATACAACGAGTATGGAAAGTATTTATTTCAGTTGTAGATCTTGAGCAGTTAAGCCATCCATCATATCTTATCTGCATTTGTCTGGTCTACCAGCCTGAGGTTACTTCTTTGCTCATTCTTTAGCTGCATTTTTTTACTCAGAATTTAATGTGCACAACACGCACTCAAACAGAAAAATACAGCCCTGCTGCTCAAGCCCTCTCAAGGCCAGGAAAACAAATATGCCCATTTTCCTATTTGATTGGGTGACAGTGTGGGGAGGAAGGGGGACAGGTGTGATGCATAAAATGACCCTGTGACTCCATCACACACACGACAGCTTTATGGTGAGGAGGTGTTTCAATCACGCAACTGCCCTGCGAGGCATCAATCAAGACACACATACATGCTGCAGACAAACTGGCTTACACTCCCATCATGATGACAGAGAAAGGGCAGCAGAGTAAATGAAGTGCACTTGATTTAACAGGCTCAAAATCAGTTTACATTCACTTGAATATATTTAGTTTTTCTTTATTTCTTTTTTAATAACTTAAGCTGCTTCTTAAGCTTGTATATTCCTCAACATTAATGAGATTTTAAAGTTTTGTGTAGATGTAATTTTTGAGGGAGTTTTCCATAACTCTCTAATTGTTTTGGAAACATTTCTGATTAATGCTTAACTCTTTAATGTAGGGTTGATTATCCAGTGACACACATAGTACAGTATAACCCCTATGCTTAAGATGGCAATTCAAACATAAAATAATACACTACCAGCTTTTACAGCTACAAGTGTCATTTCTGGCGTAGTTGGGCCGCTGTACAAGATGCCTGTTTGGTGACCTATGTTTGACACTATGTAACAGAAAGACTCCATCTTCATTAGATGATTTATGAACATACCACAGTCAAATGCACATTATGAGAAAATGGGACAGAGTCACATTAAAATGAAACATCTTTGGATCAACCAAAAAAATCGACAATTCTCTATATATTCACAAATAGGTGTGAACAACGTGTATTTAAAATTTTGAAAAGCAAAAAAAGCCTAAAAACCCACAGCATTAAAAATCTTGGCCCCTGAAAACAACAATGCAATTAGAAATAAAATGGGTCATGCCCAATGTCAACAGGACATTGGTTTTTTTGGGTCAAATCAATTTGACCCAAAAAGAAATATAAAACAAAAGAAACAAGAATACTTAAATAAAATTAATTATAGAATTCAAAGTTGTTACTGAACTGATGCCAAACAAAAAGAGATCAAAGTATGAGTATACAAAAAAGTGACATTATCTCAATGTTGCTTAAAAGCTGACACACAGCACACATACATATATATATATATATATGTATATATATATATATATATATATATATATATATATATATATATATGTATATATATAAATATAAATATATATATATATATAT